>JACGTJ010000231.1:18757-29441 GCA_014858695.1 Chrysomya rufifacies | reverse complement strand
GGAAAAATTTTATAAAAGAAATTTCAATAACAATAAAAATTTACTTATAAACTAAAATATTCCTAAACATGAAAGTTTCCAAAAAACCAAAATCGTTTTGTTGTCATTTACATTCTATTGTTATTTTTATGAGAAATATTAAATAATTTTTGTTCTTTTGTAACAGTTTTACTATAGACAAGTAATTATTAAAGAAACTACTTTCAATTATTATTTGTTTTTGCCTAATACCTTAATTTTATGTTATGCAAAATAAAAGATAATTATTCAATCGATAACAGATGCTGTTGCAAAAGTGTATATAAACCTGTATATATATATTACAAAATTTACAAATTTTAAAGTTTTTATGCATATATATAGGTAAGTTGTATATCTGTCTATATTTACACTATCAAGGATAACTTTTATATGAAAGTCAGTATGTTTACTCACAACAAAGATTTTCAAATGTCTGAATATGAAGGAGATTTACTTTGTTATTTAATTTATATATAAACTTGCTTGTTGTAGTTGTTTTTTTATTCCTATTAATTTACTAACTGTGAAGGTTAAAATTGTTCTATATAGGAGCAAAAATCGTTTGTACTATGCATCAACAATTTAAATATATGTCCGCAAACCCGACAGGATGAATTTTTGTTAAGCATAATTATATACTAGAGTATAATTTGGGGTGCATACCATGAAAACGATATTTTCAATTTCGCATTGCAAAAATTCCACTGCAGTAGCAAATAGAAATCAAATTGAACATGTTCCCATTTCAAATTAAATGTAGTACAATTTTTTTTCGAGTGTAGCGAAGAGCCACTAAATGACGAGAAGTAACACATTTTCAAAGATGTTCATGTTTTAAGTTTACCCTAGTAATGAATTTTCTGACTAGACATGAGGACGTCAGAATCATCAGGAAGGAATTTTTCTAAACGGCTTATAAGGATTGAAAACTATTTTAAAAATTGATATTTGTCTCGTAGTCTTCAGTGATATGTTATTGCACATTAATGATTGCAAATCTGTTTTATACTTTTTGCTCTACACCACCATTGGTGGAGATGGTATAATTAGTTTGCGCAAATGTTTGTAGCATAAAAACAAGTAAGACTGCTTTAGTTGGTCAAGCCCGACTATATGATACCCTGCATCACTTTATGCGATGTATATTATTGGACTTCGTTTTCAAGGTTTTCTTTTGTATCATGAACATTTTACAGAAGATTTATTCACCTAACATAATAATCTCTACCAAATTTCAGAAAAATATCTTTAAAATTGCGACCTCACACACATATTTTACAATTTATTCACAATTTTGGAAGGACATCTGTATGGGGGCTAGGTGTAAAATTGGTCCGATCATGACCATTTTCCACAAAATGTATTCCCCTTACAAAATAATAATCTGTACCAAATTTCATCGAAATATCTTTAAAATTGCGATCTCAACCACATATTTTATCATTTTTATCACAATTTTGGAAGATCATTTGTGTGGGGGCTAGGTGAAATAATGGACCGATCATATTTCAATAGGCTTGGTTCCAGTGCCAAAAAAGTTATGTGTGCCAAATTTCAAGACGATAGCTTCAAAATTGCGATCTGTAGAGTTTGCACAAGCTTACATGGACAGTCATCCGACCGGCCATCCGTCCAGGCGGACGGACGGACATCGCTTAATCGGCTCATGATTCTGAGTCGAACGGTATACTTAAAGGTATGTTACATACACCCGCACGAACGCATTATACCCTCTCCACCTATGATGGTGCAGGGTATAATGATGATAGTATTTATGTTTCTCGTTTTCAATAAAAAGTATATTGAACTTTGCATGGACCGCATAAAATGTTAAATCATTCAGAGATTATGTCAGTTCAACAGGTGCTGTAGATTATATTTATATTCTCATATTTAGATAGCTTGTTAATCGTAGCCAAATTTGATTTTTTTTTTAATGATGATTAATTAGTGTTTTATATATTTTATGTATTTAATTCTTAATGATTGTAGGGAAAATTAAAATTGTTTAAGAAATTCTTATTTTTTTATCTAAAAATAAATTTTGAGAAATCATTCTAAAAATGTTTAATATATTCAAAATGTTACAAAAATTTTGTTTTCAAAAATACAAAACTTTATTTGTCGTATCCCACTTTAAGATATATTACATCAGAATTAATTTCATTATTTATTTTTCCATTCCACTGTGTTCTTTATCAAAAATTACAGCTGACAGTGAATCTATATTGTTTTTTTAACGCTTGTTTATTTTCTTATTTTTACATCTCATTTGCATATTAATAAATGTATGAGCTCAACATTTGTAGAAATTGTGAAGTTTTTTTCTTTTTTGCTTACAACAAACGTTCTCAAATAAAACTTACTTACATATTGTTATAAGTTCAAGGTTATCTGAAACAAAAAACAATTAAGTAAATTCGACTTGGCCGAATCATACGTACCCACCCATAAAAAATTTATTCAACATTTATTTTGAAATAGATCTTATATGCGAAGTTGGCGGAAGAGGAGGCATTACGCCAGTTTTGTTGTCCAATTTAATATTACATGAAACAGCGTTTTCATTTAAAAAATCAGTCCTCAATGTTGGTTTTTATTCCTCAATACTTTTGTTTATAATTTAATTTTGACCAAATTCAATAGCATACGACTTGAATATTTAGACAAGTTACACACGGAATAACGAACTGAGTATATCTTCCGTAATATTCTTATAGTATATACGGCAAAGTTTCTCTACTCAAATTAATTTTCTCCAAAGTTTCGTAGAGAGTCTTAATAAATCGTTGTATGAAATATCACCGTTTAACTAAACATTAAGGTTTTTTTATTTGTTTTTGTAATTTATTTATTTAAACAATATTTATTTTTTTTTCACACTAAAGTCATCAATTAAAATCAACCTTGATTGTCGTCGTGTGGCAGACATGATACATGCTTCATGTCAAATTAACTAAATTCAAGTGTAGTTGTTGTTGTTAAAGCGTAGCTCGTTTTTCTCTTTGTTGTTATTTTTTTTTCTTTTGTCAAATTATAAACTTTAAGTACGTACAGTCAAGTGAAGTCAAATAAAGTGTAATTATTTAAAAATCTAAATAATAGTAATATTCGTGTTCATACAAGTTGTTGTAATAGTAATAATAATTTTGAATTTTAAATGATTATACTTATTTATGACACATACATACACACATGACACATACATTGTTAACAATCTATCTTAACAGTAATTACCAATAATCAGTTTGTTATTTTAAGGAGGGGGAGAGAAGAAGATGTAGGGGTGAAAACATTAGTTTTTCTTAAACAAACTTATAATTAGTAATATAGTTGAAATAAAATTTTATTTTTTAAAAACAAAAAACTTAAGCTATAAACATGCTACTGGTTTGAGGTGTTAAGTTTCTCAAAATATTATGTAATTCTTAAATTATTTGACAATTTTTGAATAAAATAAAAAAAAACAATATGTATAAATTTAAGACCCAAAAGAATATGCGAGTTTATATTAATTGCAAACCATGTAGAGTTAATTGTTTAGAGTAAAAAGAATTTTGAAATTTTATTTATTACATTTGTCAAATGCAATTTAAGCTTTCATTTGATACCTGCACATCAAATGCAATTTTTGTTTTAAGATTCATTTTTCTTTAACAAAATTTTAATAAATAGATAATATTATTGTATATAACAAAATAACATGTATTTAAGAAGAAATAAAATAACTTTTTAGCTAAAAATTGAGCTTTTTAATTTTGTGTTACATAAAATTCATCTTTATATATTTCAATATACGTTAAACCACATCATATTTAAGGGAAAAATGTTTCTTTGGGAATTTTATTTTCCCAATATCGGGTAAAATCAAAATTTTAATATTTTTGCTAAAAATGCGTATAATGTATATTTTAAACTCTACGAACAACGAAGTACACCATTGTATCACTTTTGTTTCTCTTTTTCACATTGCACCCCACACCGTATTCTTTATTTAAAATTTATGTTCTGAGAATTAATGCCTAAAACTTATACACTAAATAAGGTTAACATTGTGTGTATTTATAACAAAATTTGTGCAGTCACTTTAAGTCACAAAAGAAAAAAAAAATAGCATCTTAACGGATGTTAAAAATCTCATCTTAAATCGATTAATGCACTTGTGATATGAAAAATCTAAATTTGGTCAAGACAACACAAACGTAACGAGCATCTCACCTTGAAGTTTCAATAATGCCAAAGGTTTTAATTAAATTTCAATAAGTTATTATTTATATATACATATATTTTTATTTTTAATTTATTATACTAACTTAAATTTATTATATAATATGAAACAACATTCGTTTATTAATATTTATTTATAGCTTTATAATTAAGAAAAAATGTAGTAAATATTAATGTCTAACAGCGGAAATTTCAGATGATTTTTTAGAGCGTATTATAACCTGGGACCCAAATGTATCTATATGACAATATATTTCTTCATCTTATTTGTTTTCTCTTTTTTAGTGTTAATTGCATATTGTGATCATCACAACCATAGTTGTTATTGTTGTTGTTGTTTTTAACCCAGTTCATCTAATATATTTAATTATAATTAATCAGTATTTTTTCGTTTCATTTTTTGCTTGTTAAGAATGTATTGTTGAAATTTAGTAAATTATTACTTCGATTTATTCATTCACTCAGTTATTCATTCAGTTATTCAGACATTCATTCTATTTTATTTAATACAATCAAGTTAGTTAGTTACGAATTATAAATAGTACTTTTTTAAGAAAAATAAAATGTTTGTAGTATTAATTTATTATTTTTAGTTTAAGATTTTTGCTTTTTTTTAAATTTTATCGTAAAGTTTTATAATACTTTTCGTGTGTCCATTGCAAAATAAACGTTTAAAATAATAATGATGCAGCGTTTATGTTTAGAAGGCATACGATTTTTATATTTTTGGTTTTTATTTTGTTAAGAAATTGCATAATAATATTGTAAAAAAATGGGTTGCCATAAATAATCTGATGCTACTAGTTGTATTCAGAAGTTTGATTTAAGATAACAGTGATTTTTTTAAAGGATTTTTTTATGTACACAATTTATTATTTTGAATTTAGTCATTTAGCTGGAGGAAGAAACAAATAACAAATTGCTTCATTGACAAGTTAAAATAGAATAGATTATTTTGTTTTCTTTACCATTAAGAGAAACAATTTAATTTGACCTTCTAAATTATTGACTGGGTGAGATAAATCTTTGCATTCTTTTACACTTCTTTGTATTTTTTAACACTTTTAATTAGACTTCTGCTCTGCTCAATGTATAACTTTTTCTAAAGCTAATAGCTTGAAAGGGTCATAATTATCAATTAAGACACTTATTTGTTCTGTATTAAAAGTGAAGTATTCTATTAATTGTAAATAAATTTAAATAAATGTTTTAGAAAAATTGTAAACAAGTTTATAAATAATAGAAAATAATTTATTGTTATAGTTTCTTTAGTTTGCTAAATTTCAAAATCAAGGGAATAAAATTAGAAAATTTATAAACTTGAATTTATTAATTTGCAATTCAAACAAATGTTTAGTTTTTTTTTTTTATCTCAATGCAATTGAATAACCAATTCAGAGGAATTCATTGACTAAACAAAATTTAAATTCATCATTTTAATGAATTTCTTTATATCAAGTGTGTTAAACAAATTATTGAATTAAAACCAAACAAGCAGAGATAAATTCTTTAAAGCTGGTAGATATGTAAGTGTAATATTAATGTATAAACGTGTTATATCGACACTGTTTCCGATATTTAATTTTCTCAGTGGGAACTTCAATCTTTCAAGGATATACCAAATTATTTTCGCGCTGTTTAGTATTGATTTTGAAATTCCTTGGGATTCCGGGAATTCCCGAAAAATTTTTATTGGCTAGTGTTTTAAGCAAAAAAGCAATATATTCTTATATTTTAATAAAGTTGTATCAAATTTCATATATTAAAAGGAAAGTTGAAGAATATTTTCCCTTAATACCAAAACTTTAATCATTTTCATACAAAATCGAATTACCGGGAATTCTAGAAATTATTTTAACCTTTCAAATTAGTACACTAAAATATCACATATATCTGTACACTTTTTATTACCAAATAAAATGGACATCACAAAATAGGTTTAAATAAGAACGAAAAAAAAAAAACTTATTAATGCCTTCTTGGAAACAGTCTTGTCACGTAACCACAAATATTGAACAAATAACAACAATGAATATTCATTAACAAGTTTTAATGTAAACTGCATAAAAAAGCATTAATAAACTTCAAATGCATTGAATTATCCAACCAACAATAATCAACAGAAAGAGAAAGAAAAAATATTAAATAATACTTATATGAAATAAAGTTTTTCACTGACACTAGGTTACTAGTTTAACGCTTACAGATTGAATGTGTTTTTTCCTCATTTTGCCAAAGATGTTGCATAAATTACAACGAATGAATGACAAGCAACAGCAAGAAAATAAATAAACATAAAGCATGATGTTTTACACATAACATAAACTAAATGGAAATTATGAAAAATAAATTAAATAAAAAAACAGCAAACATATGAGAGAGAGAGTCAATGAATGTTGTATTTGTTGGAATGTAAATTGATAAATAATTTATGATGTCATTATCGCAAATTTACAACTGTTTGACTAACCGAACGACTGAATCCCATACACACTGACTTACTGAGTAATGAAATATTTTTTAGTACAGTAATAATTCATTGTAACTTGTTGCACATCATAAAAAGTTATATGGTTTGATTATTGAAAAACACTTGTAACTTGTACACAAAACCAAACAAATGTTTATGGTTACAAAAAAGTGAAAATAATTGTCAATTATTTCCAACTACTTGAATTATGGTGTCAAGTTCAATGAATGATTGTAATGGAAATTGCAAATAAAAATATTTATTCAATAAAACTGACATAACAAGAAAAACAATAAGTTGAAACAAAATTATTTATTAAATTAAATACTAATGTTATAAACTATAAGGACATTAAGACATATACTTGTTTAATTATTTCATTTATTTAACTTTTTGTTATGATATGTATGCAATGTAAACAAAAGACTTAGGTGACAAACTTGTTTGCAATATTACGTGTTGAAAAGAGTTAGCATGTGAAATACCTACTATCATTTTATAAAATAGTCAGAAGAAATAATAAAAATAAAAGAAAATACCAATTCATTATTATTTTTCAAAAACTATTACAAAAATGTATTTGAAAAGTTTTATGAATTAAATCCAGTTTTACCAATATGATAACTAAAAGTTAAATGATAATTAGGGTTTAACTCCACTTAATGTTTTGAGGAATATGTGGATAAATCTCATTAAAATTACTGTTATTAATACATTTATTTATCTTTAAAATCACGTTATTTATCAAAAGTAGTATCTAATATTTTTATAAATTTTAGAGGAATAAAAAAAAAAAAATACATAATACATTTTATTTATTAATTTTTATACAAAAACTAAAAATGTATTTCAATATATTTAAATAAATTATAGAAAAACAGGTTATTTCCCAGCTCCTTATTCTATAGAATCTTACTACAACAAATAATTTCTATAACTATTTATAGAGAGAAATAAAAAATAGCATAGCAAAATATTATGAATAAAATAAACAACAGATAAACATTTTTAATGACCCGTTCAAAAAGTCATGAGTTTAAATGAATTATTTGTCATATTAAAAATTTAAGAAATAAATCATATTCAAACTTTGAAAGCAATAAAAGACTGTGGAAGGTGTGAAGTAATAATTTTAAATAAATATAAACATATTAACAATTTTTAAAAATGACAGCAACGACGTTGACAAAATACTTAACAATTAAGTATAAAAAAGTATTTAAAATCATAAAATGATAAGCTAGGGTATTTAAAATCTGCGATTTTGCATAATATGATCGTATTTGTAATTTATATTATTATAAGTAAAATTAAATAATAATTTGAATTTTAAATGTATTCATTATTCATATTTTTTTTTTTTATTTTTTTACAGCTCTCAAATCTGAATTATTTGCTAGTCACTGCCACCTGTTTTATTAGTATTTGTACGGCAATAAGAGTAGAATGGAATACGAATACGGGTCCAATAATACCACCAACACCTAGAACTACTGTAAGACCAGTGCCACCTTTTAGAGAACCGGCACCAGTGTGGGAGGATCTAAGTAACGATATACCCAATCCACATCCATATGTGTAAGTGAATACAACACAACAATAACAATTTAAATAAAAGTAAATCAATTGTGATTCACTACAAAACAAAAGACTTAAGACACAAGAAAAATAATTAATTTGTTTCAGTAATTTTTTTTAATCGGAAGTGAAACTCGACACAATAAAATAAATATTTAATATTATGCTAACTCTTTATCTAACTCCATATATATTTTTTCTTTTCAAATAAATAACTTGTGGATTTGAATTAATATTGATTAGTTATGTGCCACCACCACCTTCACGTCCCAAACAACGTCTTAACACACATGTCAACTATAATCTTGGCGACAACAACAACAGAAATAGAAACAACTATGGAATTATTGTTACACCTCAACAATTCAACAACAACTCACCACAAGTTGGAAGTTTGGCACCTCAATATATTCCAAATGTGGGTAACAGATATTTGGCTGTAGTACCTACCACAACAACAACAAATCCTACTACTATTCCAACAACTTACAACAACAAATATCTTCAACCGAGTGCACTTTCACCGGATGATAAAACCTCTTATAAATTGCAAGGAAAATATAATGTCAAAACGAAAAAATACAAAGCATACGAGAAGGTCAAATATGTGCCACTTAATTATGTAAGACTCTATAATTATCTTCATTTCTAAAGAAACAAAACGAAAACAAAATTAAGCTTCTTTTACTTCTATAATTTTCATTTTCTATTCATTTTCGTTTTTTTTTTAGTTTTTGTTTGTGTATTATATGTATATATTAAAAAAAAATCAAAAACAAAAAACAAAATATTATTAAAGTTTATATTATTTCTGCCTCAGTGAAGCTTTATTTAAAATATACATATTTTATGGCTTTATTAATATTAATACAAATATAATATATAAATATTATTTTTCAATTAAACTACATTTTTAGCGTTTAAGTTAAAACGATAGCAAAAAACGAAATAATAAAATTTATCTTTTGATAACATTAAAAATACTTTTATCACCCCCAAACAATCCTTTGGTGTGTTTTATTCCTTAAATTAACCCTTGAACTTCCTTATACAAC
This sequence comes from Chrysomya rufifacies, assembly GCA_014858695.1. Taxonomy (NCBI): domain Eukaryota; kingdom Metazoa; phylum Arthropoda; class Insecta; order Diptera; family Calliphoridae; genus Chrysomya; species Chrysomya rufifacies. Next base: position 20,090 of record JACGTJ010000231.1, on the reverse strand, counting down.
ACAAATTAATCATTTTCATTAACTTTCTTCCTACCCCTGCTCACCATTACTCATCTTTTAACAATTTAAACAATCAATTTCTTTTAGTATTCTTTGTTCAAGCCCAGCAATATTACAACGAAGGCCACATCTACTTACGAGTTCAAACAAATTAACGAACAACAATTGCCCGATAAAACCATTCAACAACAATGGTCTGATCCTTTTGTTAGCCCCTCCACAACCACTACTACTACTACAACCACAGTTAAAACTACGTTACCTACAAAAGCTAACGATAATAAAGTGTTTGAAAAGGACTTATTGCTAAAGCCAATAGATAATAAAGTGTTTCCAAAGGACTTGTTGCTAAAGCCAAAAGAAGCATTAAAAGACTCTGTGGATGAGGAAAAGAAAAGTTGAGTATTTAATTTTTAAGTTTTATACAAATTATATTGTTATTATTTTTATATATTTTCTTATTATTGTAATTCTCCTTAATAATGAGCATAAATATTAGAAATATTAAAATTGAATTTAAACTAATTTGAATGTTGTTAGAAAATTGTGCTTGAAATATATTTTTAATGCCATATTTATATTGGTAACAAACAAATTGTAAAATAAAGCAATGTGTATTAACATTAGTGTTAATATAAAACATTTAAATTAATTTGTAAATTAAAATAGAAATAAATGAAAATTGTTGTTTCTATTTGTAAAGCATGATGGTAAGATATTTTGAATACATTTACTTATTATTTTATAATTGACAGAACTTGAAAAAATAATGTGTTACATTGAATAATATTTTAATTTTATTTTAGGAAAGCAATGAAAGTACTTTTGTTCTAAACATAAATTCAATTTAGAACCACGTACATTATTTTTATATTAAGTATTGATTCGTCTGCATGATAAAAATAATTCTAAAATATGGATTTAACAGTTTTCTTACCCCAAAATTTACAACCACTTATTTAATAATAAAATTATATATCTAAAACATTTTTAAATTATTTTATTGGCATTTAAAAACAAATATATTTAATTAAAATTCTATTTAAATAGCATTAAAAAACACTTTTTTTATAATTTCTTTAGTAACATGTGCAAGTATTCGTCAAAGACTCCATCATGCATATACATTCGGGTGATGATAAGAATCTAAGTTGATCTAGCGATGTCTATCCTTCTATCTGTCTGTCTGTGTGTCCGTTAAAATCATGACAGAAATCGCACCGGTGGAACTAGGAAGGTTAAATTTGGCATACATATTTTTTATATAAGATTTGTATGGTATTGAAAATAATTTTCTTCCATAACTATCTTGTTTATAAACAAGATAGTTATG
>JACGTJ010000231.1:3582-18720 GCA_014858695.1 Chrysomya rufifacies | reverse complement strand
TTATTTAGAACTGACCCCCCCCCCCTTTCCAACCACTTTGTTTATTATTTCATATATCTAATCTTGTTTAATGTTACATAGGTCCTGTTCCTAAGAATATAATCTTATTTGTTGTTATTTGCATATTTTTGTTGTAAACATTTGATATCTTTATTTTAATATTTTTAAACATTATTTAATAATTCAAAATAATGAAACATGGAAGTGAAAAATGTTAAGCTTATATTATACATAATCAATTAACAAAAAAAATTTAAACTTAAAATCTTGCAATATTAAGAATTTAAAACAAAAATAAATAAAATAATTTATTGAATGTGAAAAAATGTATAAAATGTTCTCACATTTATCAAATAAAAGGTGAATGAATTTGTATGACTAAAATCAACGATGAGATCGTCAGAGAAACTTGATATTTGATATTGTTACTTACACGCATATAAATATTTAACAAAAAACGTGATTTAAAAATATATAAACAAATACTTAAATATATATAATATCTTGATTTAATTTTTATTTTGTTATCATTAAATTATCGTTTTGTTATTGTCGTAATTTAAAAATTATAATTAAACAAAATTCATATAACAGTTGCCACCGGTTGCTGCAATATTAACGGCTGCTTGGGTTGTTCACGATTTATTAGACGTATATGTGTTTTGCTATGTGGTGTTCGTGTTTGCACAACACTTTGAAAACCACTATCGCCTACAACTTGATAGTGAACCATACGCACCATACCATTGGGTTCAAGTAGTCCATACTGACCCATTACTTTATCGCCCTGTCGTTCTTCCAAGTGCATCATATGAACTTTACTGGGTGGATGATCGATAAAATAATGATATTTATAATTTAACTGGAAATAAATATAAAGAAAATAAACAAAACGAACTTTTTAATATATTTAATTGTTTTTATTTAAAAACTTAAATATGATATTTTGTTATACATTAAACACTCTTACCTTATCATTGTCATCTGGATGATTGTGATAGTTTGCATAATATTCCATATGTAGAGGATTAACCAAACCTACAGATTTCCTGTTTAGTAACATTAGTAGCAAAAATATTAATAAAGCCAATAAATTTTGTCTAGCCTGTAACATTCTCTTGAAGTTGCTAAAAGAAAAAACGAAAGAAAAATGTAATAAGTTGTTCAATTGTCCCTTTTCTAGTTAATATTATAAATGTTGGTTATAATGATTTATATAACACCTAAACTATAAAAACGTTGTTTTGTTAAATTTTTGTTTGAATTTTTTCTCTATTGTTTTCTTTGTTTAGTCAAATTCAGTTAGGTTATATCTTAGTCACGTTAAACAATTTTCCTAAGAAATGTTTTACAAATTATTAACAAACATTTTTCACACTTGCTGCCACTTAAACAAAGTTGTCAGTCAGTGAGTCTGACAGCATACTCTCATTCCGATATGGTGCTTTAGACGTGATCTTTCTTATTTCTATCTTAATTTAAACGAACTTAATCAATTTGTTACCAAATATCTAGCAAGTATGATTACAATTGCTATTGTGTTTTCTAGTTTTAAGTCGTTTTTTATTTTTGTATACCAACTACTAACGATTACGATTATATTTTTGCTACTACTATTACTTAAATTTTGGTTTAAGTTTCGCTCTTTCTCTTTGATAAACATCTTGAAAAATATGAATAGTTTATGTTTGTATTAGATGATTTTTTTTTTTTGTGCTTATGGAAATTTTAAGGTTCAGTTAAATTGACCCTTCATTTTTTTACACTATCAATTTTAATAGTTGAAATAAATGTAAACGTTTACAATTTTACTTGAGGTATTTTAAAGGTGTTGCTATGAAAGTTAAAAATCTGTACATTCAAACGTATTTATTTTGACATAAAGAGGAAGAAATCATTATTTTTATTTGATCTTAACAATATACATGATCTTGATGACGTTGATAGAGGATTTTCTTATTGTGCATTGATTTGATTTTCTTAAAAGTTTAAATAGAAAAAATTTCCATATGCAAAAATTTATAATGATTTTTTAAAGCTTTCATGTTTTACACGTGCAATTAATATGATAAGATTACAATTTAATTATTTTTAATTTTTAGTACTTAAGATGATTCAAAGCTTTAATATCAATATTAATATATCATTTTTATTGATTTTAGTTTTCAAGATATATTTTTTTAGATAATTAATCATATATAAAAAGTGTTTTTTCTTTACCTGTGAAATCGGGATTGGGTTTTAAATTTCCCGATATACGGAAATTCCCGCTAGGAATAATTAGTTCAAATTTAATATTTTACGGATTTTGGAATAATTAAAGTGAAAGGAATGACAAAAAATTCAGAAAATTTTCAAATTTTTATATTAAGATAAAAAATTAATTATTATGCGTTTCTTTAAGAAAATCTTTTTTTATTTAGAAAATTTTCAAAGATTTCTTATTGACAAACTACAATTATAAGGATTTTACAATATATTTCCAATTTATTATAAGAACGAAGGTAACTTATATACGAGGATCTTCAATTCTGGGGAAATTAGGAAAGGAATTATCGTAATAACTAACTGTAAAATTTTTTAGATTTATAACTAAAGAAAACCCAATAATTTTAATTGAAATTTATAACGGATTTCTTAAGAACATGCGAAAACACGTAAAGCCCATTCCCTATAAAATCTTATCAATGAAAGATGTTTAAAAATTATATTTCCAAACACAATTAACCTATAGAAAGAAAAAAAATACAGCAAATATAATACATAATAAACCTTAACAATTTCATTATCTAAGTTAATTTAAAGTTAATGTTAATAAATACAATAATAAAAAATAATAAGAATTTAAAATAGAAAAAAAACCTAATTAATTTTCAACATTATGAGTTTACAATAGTTTCTCAAAATCTTATATTTTGTTAACATCTTAACATTTTTCCCAAATTATTTACGTTTGACTTAAATAAAACAATACTCTGAAAAAGTTCTCATACGATTATTTTCGGTTTTTGTTTCTTTGAATAAGCCAAACTAATTTCATACATTACAACAAACAAATAATACAAATTAAAATTTATAATTTGCAAAATTTATATATAAATGACCTACTTTTAACAAATGTTCACAAATAGTAATAATATTTATTTATTTATTTATTAATTCGTTTTTATAAGTTTTTCATACTTTTCAATAATCAAATTTCTTTATAAACGTAACAAACCAGTTGTCTTGCTTCTCTTCAAAATAACTAAAGAAAATTAATTCATTTTTATGTTTCTATAAAAATTGTTATGTTAATAATATAGTGTGAACAACTTGTTTTTAATTTATGCTAATGCAACGGCATAACTGCAAACAGAAAATAATTTCATTAATATTTTTTTTCTTTCTTTCTTTCTTTGTTTTTAATAATGCACGCTTGGCATTAGACTAAGAAAACAATAAATCAGAAGAGTTTTTTGTTTCAAACTAATATTGAAAATAAAACTTTGCAGATTTTTTTATGAAGGTGGCTTCTTTACAGAAAGAAAAAAAAAACAATTTTGATGGAAACTATCTTTAGTCTTTAGTTCAAAGTACAACATTTAGATGAATTTCGTTTTCAGCTTAACCCTATTAATGCCGCAGAGGATGTAATTAGTGTATGGTTGAAATTATTTATTAATAATAATATTAATAATTTCATAATAATTTAACATTAACACTGTTTTGTAAATAAAAAAACAAATGATTAGATTTTAAAATATTAGCTTTATTTTAGAAAATAAAAAGCTTAATTCTTCACGGAAGGAGGAACATTTGCATATTTTACTACAAATATTAAAACGCTAATATGTTTTGACAGTAGAGAAATTAAATTTTTTGCACAAAATTTCTATCCATAACATGATTAAATGGAATCATAAACATAATCAAGCGGATAATAATATGATTAAATAAAACCATAAAACGAATGAACAAATGAAATATTATGATTAGTAGAAACATATTTATGATTAAAAGTCATTCCGATTATTTTTGATATCATAAGTCCAATAATAATATTATGCTCTTTGGATAAGTTTTTTCTCTGCTTGATGTTTTAAACATTTTATTATAAAAAATTTTGTAGTTTTTCTGAAACTGGTAAATCAAAATCATTTCATTTTCATTATTTGTTTAAAATCATTGAAATTACAAAATTTGGCTTTCATATTTTAATTGTAATATTATAGCTTCAGAACGGGTTAAATATTAGTAAGTTTATATCATATAATAAATAAAAAATCTTTATAGATTATAAAATATTCATTTTTTTATTTTTCTCAAAAAGTATTAGTTTTTTACTCGTTAGTGGTCTATCAATATTTTTATATTGGATTTTTTACAACACAACATTTTATGTATGAATGTTTATGTCTAGCCTGGATAAACAAGTTGTGAAATGGTTATTATTACTAGCCTGCTCCTCTTAGCATTGTGTCACTGGGAAATGTCAAACCGGGTAGAGGAAAAAAAAAAATAGAAATCAACTTTAACTCAACTAAATGCAAAATTTACCATTTTTGATTTACAATATGAAGCAGAGAGTAAGTATTACAAAACTGGACTTTTGAGATTCATTTGTAAGTTTGGTAAGATTTCATTTCAGAAGAAAAGCAAAAAACAAAATTTCATAATATCACCTAAACAACAAGAAGCGGAGTATTTTAAATTATTATAAGTAAAAGCTACTTATTAAATTAAACCGTTTGCTATTTCTTAGCTAATGGCATTTAAAGTCAAATAAATATATATCTACAACAATTTCAAAATATGCCAAAAATGAAGCGAATAAAACTGAAAACTAAATTTTCTAGTTTTGTTGAAAAACCCAAAATGTAATAATAATATTTAATTATTAATAAAGAAACAACACTCGGTTACTAAAGGTGAAAAGTTTAAATTACCTTTTTTTGCATTGTGGTTGTTCTTTTATTTTTATGTGTAATTCCATATAAATAAATGTTGGTACAATGGTGGCATTTGAAAGGTTTAAAAATATTATTATTATTGAAATGTTGATTTTGTAAGTATGTAATTTAACTTGACATTTTTAAGTTAAATCCAATAAGTAAGAGGATTAGTTTTGAAGCATTTACTTAATAATCCATATATTGGCTATTAAGTTTACCTAAAGAATTTTATGAATTCTTCACACCAAAAAATAATAAAAACATTTATCAATTGTTCGGTTTTCTTAATTTTTGATCAAATAAATTTTAATTATATACAGTACACTCGAGAAAACGTTAACTAATTTTAATTTTTGCTGCATTATTGTGTATTGTGTATGAGTATTTTTAGAAAATAAAACCTAATATTTGCTATGCTTACTATATATGATATATATAATTTTCACAAGTCCGATTATGAGAGTTGTCATAAAGCGGTTTCTGTATAGAATGTAGTAGCTTTCCAATGTGACATGGCAAAGGGCTCGTGACAGAATCACATTAAATCAATTTTAATCTAATCAGAAAAGCATTAAATTTATAATTGATCCTTCGATATTGCAAGCATAATTCGAAAATAATTCGAAGAAAAAAAATAATTTTTTTTCCAATTAAGTTATATGTTAATTATTACAAAATATACATAAATTATATTTATCAACTAAGGGAACAACCTTATTTCAACAGCATTTGCCCAAATTGTTAATACCTTATAAATGAAGCAATAAAATACATAAAATAGACCAACAAATTATTAATTACAATTTATTGATTTCAACACATTTCAAACTAAAACTTCCCACAAAATGCAGCAAATTAAAAATAATAATAATAAAAATAAAAACTGCCTGCATTCACACACAAAAAAGCCAATTAAAAAAGCATTATTTATTTTTTTTTTTTTGTTACTATTAGGACTGCGGAAATTGATCAATAATCAATGAACATTGAACATAAAATAATGAAAAGAATTAAATAACACAAAAATACAAAAATCTGAAACTAAAGCTGCGCAGCAGGCGCTTAAAAAATACGGCCAATCACGATTCAAATGTTTTCGATGCAAATTAAACAAACATATAGACAATGAAATGGCCTAAAATGTTAGAAAAAAATAATAATAATGTAAATAATACAAAGAAAAATAATTGCATTAGATTTTCACAAGTTTAAAGACCAAGTTTAACCATAAAATTTACATAAATCTTAAGTTAAAACCAAAAAAGGCATACAAAATCTATAACAGTAACAATGACTTTGGTACTACAAGTAAATCAAAATACTACAAATACAGGTAAAAATGTGACATTAGAAAAAAATATCAGCTTGCAAGAGCAACATGAAATTGTTCAGACAAATTTCATATATAGTAGCACTTATTCCCCTACATTTGTCTAAAATAAACATTTCTTAGTGAATATTTTGAGAAGATTTAATAGGAATAAGACAAATATATATTTACTAAACATTTTTTAGATTGGTGCACAACTTGAGAGATATTTCTAATACTAAAATAAATAAATATTAAGAAATTAAATCGTATTATTAATAAAAAAAGTTATTTAAAAGATTTAGGTGAATGAATAAAAATATTAATTTTATAATTGCAATTATAATTAATTTTTTTCATATTTTAATTTTAAATTAAACTTCAGTAAAAACATTTTCTTTTCTTTTTTACAAACGTAACTAAATTTTTAACAAATTTAACGTACATATCATGGACATAATAAAGCAGTTCAACGAGAAAAACGATAAATCAAAAAGAAAAAAGCTTTTTTTCAAATAAAACAAACATGAAATGAAGTTCAGGGCGAAACAAAAGGCATTGTGCCACTAAATCTATAAGTATGTGTGTATGTATGTATGTATATATAAACGGTACCTGCAGAGACCAAACCAGACAAAATGTTACACAAATCGTATTATAGACTAATAAACCAAACAACCAAAAACTATTACAAAATTGCAAGGAAACATTTTGTACTTAAATCTCAAAACAAAAATGAATATTGTTGGTTTTTTTGAAATGGAAAGGAAGCTTTTAGCACAAGGTAAAAGTTCAAAATTTGCTTTTAAAAGTAATAAATAATAAGGGGGAAATTGAGAAAAAAATTATTTAATTTATAATAAAGGAAGAAATCTAGGAATTTACCACCTATTTAAAAACAATTTTTTTTTGGAACTTAAAAAAAAATAATAAACATCAAACCTACCTTTACTTTTTATGTGTCTGTTTGTATGTTGGATGAGAAAAAATTGAATAAACCTTTAAATTTTCAATTAAAATTTAAACTTTCAAATTTTCGAGGTTTTAGGACGGACACAATAACTGAAAAACCAATTTAATTTAAAATTTGCATTAAGTTCTCTTCTTTTTTGTGTTGTTTGTGTATTTTTGGCAACATATAACAACAAGTCTAAATCAAAGTTGCAGTTGATTTGTTTTTTGTGATAATTTTCGAGATTTTTTTTTTTTTGTACACTTGAATTAAAACATTGATCTCATTGATACAATTGCCAAATACTTGTATTCAAACTTTATTAGCAGCAACAACAATTTCGAAAAACAAAAACACAAGAGATTCACTCACTCACTCACATCACGTAGTCGAATAAGTATGATGGCATATATGCAGTAGTTAAATGTATTGTTTGATGTTTGATGATGTTCATATTGTTCGTATATATGCTTTTATATATATTTTATTTTTTATTTTTTTTTCTTCTTGCAATTCTTGAATTGTTTGTTTATATTCCCGACTATCGATTAAATTATTTGTTTATTTGTCTGTCTGTCTGTCCATACATACATTTGACTGCGTTATTTTCGTGAATCCAATTTAAAATCAAAAAGTGTAGAATAAATTGCACAAAAATCGAAAAAGTTGGAAAAAATCACAGATTTTAGAATAAAACTTTGTTGCGTTAGTTTTGTATGATGATGTTATTTTAACGTATGCCAAACTTAAAATGTTTATGGTGAACGTTCAAATTTATGTGTAATACTGAAAAATCTAGGTTTAATACTACAAACAAATATGTTTCTTATATATTTATTTGTATTTATTTTTTAATTTGTTCATACCGAACCTTTAAGAAGATGTTGTACAAATTTTTTGCTCGTTTTACAATACAATGCAGTTCAGTTCAGTTCAGTTTCAGTTTAGATCAGTTGCATGTGGCAGTGTGCTAACAACGATTATTGTTTGTTGTTGGTAACACACATATATAGATATTATAAAGAATGCAATCATTTGTGGAATTTACTTTAATGTTTAGAATTAAATTATAATTACAGGTTTAACATTTACCACAACAATTATATATTTAACAAATTTAATACAGCATTAGCTAAACACTGATTGACAGTTAAACTAAATAGAAGTTTGTATAAAATCTAATTAAATTAAATTACTAAGCGTGTTTAATTAAATTTTAGATCTTTGTAATAAATTCTAGTCATGCCTTGTATGCTGTTACTATATTTTGAATAATGAAATTGTATAAATATTTTTGATATTTTTTATGTATTTATTCTCCTAAAGCCCTGTTATAAGATACAATAACAGAACTTTTTTACAAACAAATACATGAATAAAAAATAAATTTTTCTTTAATTTTTTACTTCTTAATATTATAATGGGATGTGACAATAACGCTGCATATAAAACAACACAGCCATTTAACACTAGTCGGTAAAGAATTGTTAATGCATTCTCGAAAGTATTCTACAATTCACATCAACAAAACCATTTTTACTTATCACTTCTGCTGATAATCTGACATCTAATAGAAAAGATAAAAATTTTAATTAAAATTAATATGATTTCTTGGCCAATTAGTATTTTTCGTAGTCATAGTATTGTACAACATAAAAGAATAATGAATGCTACGTACTTGCTGCTGCACTCTTTTATATTCGAAGGTAATTCGTGCAATTTGTTTGAATTTGAGAGCATAATAGCAAAATGAACAAATATTGTTGTAAACTTTTAAATATTTATAACCATATATACTATGTTTAGTAATAATAAGTATAAAGAAATACCGAAATAGTAAAGAATAAGAAGACGTGAAAAAACATAAACTAAAAAATTAGAAGGGCTTAACATTTGAAATTTGTAAAAAAAAGTGTTTGTGTTGGAGGCATGTCATAAAGTAAGAATAATAGGAAATATTTGTTTTAAATGTAACTCAATTTAAATGACGAGATATTTGCATGTGTAAACGAGATATTCATAAATTTGATTAAAATTTTAATGTTATGTTTATACACAACATTTTAATTAGCTTAATATTTTTTGGCCATTATCACGTAAACTTTATTCTATTCTTATCCATATTCATATAAAAAGTGATTGACTTTCTAGCCCACACGCCTGAAGCTAGAATGATAAATTACCAAAAAAATAAAAAGAAAAAGGCAGTCAAGTTTGTAATCTTCAAACTCAAAAAGGACAGCAATTGGAGTTGATATCTCGGATTTTAAAAAGTTCTGTGCTATAATTGATCTAGGTGAAGTACAACTCACTGACTCCAATTCCTCTGGTCCAAAAATATATTATAATTTCGAAAGGACATTGATTATCGGTGATGATCTATCGATTTGTTCGTTGTTTTTGTATGAATTGACTAATTTTTTCACATTTCCTAAAGAGACTTTACCTTGAATCCGCAATATCAAATAAGAAAATTTCCTTTTTTTGGTTTTAAAATGGAATGTTTTTTTTAATATGTTTATATATGTTCTGAGCTATTAAAAAAATATTTCATTTTATTTATTATTGTCGTTTTTCTTCTTTTTTTTTTGAATTTAACTTTGGAATTGAACGGATGAATTACTTTTAGTTATAAATATGTTAATTGTGCGGTGATTTGTTTAACTATTATTTAGTTGTTCATTTCGAACGACAATCTAATATTGATTGACCTCTAAACCTCAAATGTTATAAAACATCATATAGTTAAATAAAAAACCAACCCAACTTATTCAAAAACTTTAGATCAATTTGTTCATAATCTCATAGCAGATTCATCAATCTAGAAAAAGTTAAAAAAAAATGACATTAAAAATAAAATACAATTTAAATCCGTGTTATAGCACATTAATTTGTTAGTGTTGTAATTAATATGTAATTTAGTTCTTACACACGATTTATAAAATGCATAAACTTGTAGTAAGATATTTTAATTTGTAATCTTCAGATTAACCAAATTGTAAGACACGAAATAAAATGTAAATAATAAAAAAAACAACAAAAATAACTAAAACTGAGTAGATCGTTTGATGATATGATTTGTTTACAACATTCATTCCACTTATCATTCTGTCAAAGCGCTAGATCATAAATATATTTTGAGTCTATGTGTATGTGTGTACACATATACACTCAGTATATGTATATGTGTATCTGCATATTTTAGTTTTTATACACTGCACCAACGAAGGTGGACAGGGTAAGATGCGTGTCTGCAGATGTATGTAACATAGAAAAAAATTTTCCTACACCCACCTTTAAGTATAAAGTTCGACTGACTTTCTGAGTCGATTAAAAGTCGAAATTGGCCATGATCGCTCCATTATTTCACCTAGCTCCCATACAACTATACTCCCCGGAATAAGATGTTAAATTCATAACTTAACGCTTAATTGAGTGTGTATTATGATGAAATTTGTCCTGAATAACTTTTTTAAAGATCTTCACATACGTACCACGTTCATTGTAATCGATCCATTACAAACGTCATTTCGAAATGGTGATAAAAATGATAAAATATGCGGGTGAGGGCTCAATTTCATTGATATTTCGATGAAATTTGGTACAGATTATTAATTTGATAGGAGGATAAAATTTGTGGAAAATGGTGCATTTTTACACCTAGTCCCCCTACAAATGTCCTTCCAAATGGTGAAAAAATGTTAAAATTTGTGGGAGATGTCGCAATTTTAAAGATATTTCAATGAAATTTGGTACAGATTATTAATTTGTTAAGGGAATGTATCTTGTGGAAAATGGTCATGATAGGTCCATTTTTTCACCTAGCGTCCATAAAAGTGTAAACCAACACCAGGAATATGGTTTTTAACATATATGACATTTATGAAATTTGTTAAATCGGCGAACTGTTTTGCCATATTTCTGCACAAATGACCCTCCAAAATAAAAAATAATAGAATTCTAAAATATGTGATAGAAATTCGCATTTTGAAGGATATCTTGAAAAACTCTGTCCAGATTAACACAAAAATAAAACCTTGGACATAAATAGTCCGTTAATTTACCTAAAGTGGTACAGGGTATCATATAGTCGGGCTTGANNTTTTTTTTTTTTTTGCATCTGACAGAAATAGTTGAGAGACAAGCCATAAACAGCTTAAAAGCACACAAATACAAATTAAGTCAGTGGGTGTTTAGGAACAAAAGTGATGTTTATATTTATTCGTTTTTTTTTTCTATTTTGGATCTGATCTAAAGATATTTATCTGTGAACTCAATTTATGCGATACAATGTTAAATGCATAAATACAAACAAAGTGAATTTTAACAATTATTTACAATTACTTTTAAAGTTTTTTTCGAATAAAGTTTGTATTTATTTAAAAGTTTATGTAAAGAAGCTGTATTAATTTGATTTTTTAATTAAAATGAACGTGTGTTTAAGTTAATGCTTTAAAAGACTATTGACTTAGAAGTTTAATTAAAAATTAAATTTATATATTTCTATTGCTTTTATGTTAGCTTATGTCATGGAATTTTGCATTTATATTTTGAAAAATGTCATAACAAATTTAATTTTTTAAGATAAAAATATTTATATGAATTCATTCTAGATGTGGTGGCAGAAATTTATAAATCTTAAATCGAATTAAATATCAATTCTTATTGATATTATATTTATAATATAATTGTGATTATATTTAAATATATTTTATATATTTTTTAAACATTTCAGTACTTTTTCTAAATAAGAAGATGTTTCTCTATAAGTAATTAATTTTTTTATAACTTCGTAGAACAAACAACTTATTTTTATATTAATGATTTTATAAAATAAAATTGTGCAATTTCCCTTTGTCCTTCATATGTGTGTGATTATAACTAATAAAATTCATTTGATTTGATTTGAATGCATACCTTCACAAATCTATATCAAATCATTACATATTGATTTAATTGTGAAAGTCATCCTATTAAAATCTCAAAATTATATGATGGCTTAATTTTATTTTTGATTAAATCTTGTTGAAAATTATAGTTTACTGAAAAAAAAAAAAAACTTAACCACCACGTAATTAAGTCCAGAAAAAAAGTAACCACAGTAATTTACAACAAATTTAGTACAATTAGTTTTGAAACAAATCATAAAATAGTCATTTAAGTAATAAAAATTAATATATTTCATTAACATTTCACAATAAAGCCTAAAGGGTTAATGAATAATATAACAATTATATTATGATTTTAAAAGAAGTCGGGTTAATTTATTAAATAAAAAGATTTCGCTTCATTCTTTTTTTATTTTTAATAATCCATTTTTATTACTTTTTTTTTTTGAGTACAATAAAGTCATAAATAGTGGGTTGTTATGAAATACTAGTTGTAATGATGGCATTGTGCAATTTTACAACGATTGCATTAGTCATTGACAAAAAGAAATCTAATTTAAAATGTTTCCATTATTAATTACCCTCATAAAAACAATATTAAATTTTATTATTCTGGGTGTTCTTTTTGCAATTTTATGAGTTGTGAATATGTTTTATTAAATAATATCAATTCCAGTTGAATATTGTATGGAAAACAGAGATATTTCTTTAATTTGAATGATATTAATAGAAAAATAAATTAATTAATTTTTATTCATTGTTTCACTAGCGCAAATAATTAATTGCAATTCAAATCTTCTGAAGTTTGAAATCGTTCAGATTCTCTTACATGATTCTTTTTTTGTAAAACAAGTATTTCGAAAACGTTCTAAATACAGAAAAATGATGACCGCAATTCGAATTTTGCGGTACAAACATTCAGAAATATATATACATAGTTTTCCATCTTATATAATTTTTGCATCAACTTTCATTTAGGTAACTCAACTTAATCGGGTTGTAATAGGGAATTAGTTAATAGTTTCAATTTTAACTATAGCATGATTTATTAAGACTGTAAGACCAATTGAATTTTTATAAAATAACTTGCTTAAATAACTTTCACTATTACATTTATGATGTCCTTGAACGCAACTATTCGTTTAATTTTTAATTTTGGGGGCAATCATCAAATGAATCTGATATAAAATTTCAAATATTTTCACATTGAAATTTTGTATATTTAAATCAGAAGTTTTTCAATATTTGCAATGATTAAAATTCAAGTTCTAATTTCACCAACATTTTTAAAAATATCGAAATGATACTTTCTATAACCCAATAAACTTATCTATATATAAAAAGTAGCGTTACAGAGTGATCTGTTGTCTGACTGTTGGTTCATGAACCTACAGTCTAAACTTCTTAGTCTAGAATGTTGAAATTGAGAGGATTTTATGAAATTTGAATTCTGAGTAAAAAATTAAAAAAAAAAAATAATAAGAACAAATCTTTAAGCTTTTTTCTCACAATCTAATAAAGATTCATACAAAATGTTGTACTTTTTGATGATTCTACAAAAAATTATTTAAAAAGGTTGGAGAAAACTTTATTTTGCTACCTTTGGCAAACACATGGATTTATGATTCATCCATGAGATGATTATATCAATTACCAAAAATTCGGGTAAATAAGTAAAATATAGAAAAATAGTTCTAATTAAAAAATAAATTAATTAAGTGATTGATTGATTGCTTGAAAACACAAATTTCCATTTTTAATTATTCACTTAATTGTTTCAATTATTTTTTTAATTGGAAATATATTTTGATATTCTACTGTTTTGTATTAATTTGCCAGATTTTTGGTAATTGATATGAGCATTTTAATGATAGGTGCAAATTCAATTTCTACTTAATTAAATGTAGTAATTTCTATATTTTAGAGCATTCTATTTAACTGATTGCTAATTTTTATTTAATTAACACATTTTCTGATTTCTGTGTGGAAGCCTAAAATATAGGTACCAAAAAAGGACCAAAAGTTTTCAATAATAAAATGTAATTTCACATCTATTAACATAGTGTCGGGTTAACTTTTAATTCTATATAATTTCAAACATCTGTTGTTAAACATTTTTCATTTAATTTATATTATTTGCATTTGTTAACAATTAACCTTATTAATTTTTTATAAACGTATAACGTAAATATTTAATTAAAATGGAATTTTCATACCAAAATATAAATTTGCATACATTTATATAATTACACAAATATTTTTACATATTAAATAGCTACAAGTATCTCATAGCTACTGTTTTTTACTATTATTATTATTAAAATATATTGTTATATGTTCTTAGGTAAGAAACGGTGGTGATATAGAACATATGTTTAATAGTTCGATAGATATCTTAAATACAATTAAAATATAGAATTATTAATTAATTATTAAATTTTAATAAATAGCAAAAAAAAACAATTTTTGTACACTAAATAAAAAAGATTCGTTATTGATTATTATTTATTACCTGATAAACAGCAAAAACGTGATATTAACAGAAGTGGGTGTTTCTTAAATATTTTAACACTAACAGTTAAAATTATGCAAATAGTAGCATTTTAAATAAAACAATCACTAAAATTTTAAACGATTTAATAAATTGTTTAAATAACACTTCAGTTCTTTCAATGATATTGCGTCAATTTGAACTAAACATCTAAAACATCAAAAGATCAAGAAAACCAATGAATAGCACGTATACAGTTAATAAATTAATCTTAGTTCATTATTTTTTCTTCCTTATTAATTCCTAAGAATTTTAGTTTTCTTAAAAATTTCTATCTATTTATTTAATTAACGAAATCGTTTGACAAAATACCACATACTTAATGTTTAGTTTTTTATACAAGAATTAATTAATCAATAATTGTTTTAATTTATTACTTAATAATAATTTTTTGATTTATGAACATTGAAACCAATTTGAGTTGATGTTTGAAAGCTTTACATGTAACACCGTGTCACAAATTGTAGTTTTTTTCAGATCCATAGAAAATATATATATATATA
>JACGTJ010000226.1:0-14509 GCA_014858695.1 Chrysomya rufifacies | reverse complement strand
CTTTGAATTTTGGATTTGTGAAAACTTTATAAAAGATAAACTTCATTGTTTCTCTCAAATTTTTATTGATTTTTGAAGAATTCTTTGGTTCAACATTTCATCTGAAACGGAATTGCCAAATTTCTCATCGCATATTTAAAAGCCGCGCTGCAAAAAGTCGTATTTTTTCTCTAAATTAATTTTTCTTTAATTTCAATTTTTGAAAGCCTAAAATTCTTAATAATGCTTACATATGTTATATATAAGTTTGTCTTCCGTTTGTAACTTCCACATTTCTTATTTGAGACCGTATTAAGTATATATATACTCGGAATAGATAGTAGGAAAAAGGAATTTTATAATAATTGCGCTGATCCATTTCGAAAAAAGTACAAAATAATCCTACAATTATTTTTTAAATCAAATATTTAAAAGACAATCATAGAGGTGGAAAACTTCTGATTGCCATTCACTTGGGGATAGCCAGGGTGATTTTCTAGTGAAATGCACATGCAGCTAACTACCTCCGATCTTAGATCAAGTATTTCCTCGGCAATGGCTTTTGTAGCACCCTCTACAAAGCTAGAACGCTTTGAAATATTTTCGACTTGAACAACTGAGCCGTGAGTTTCATAACTACAGTCTATACTGCAGGCAACTTACGCGAGATTGGGCCGAGCGGTTAAGTATAGCGATATAATAGATAAGCGCGCTTGGCAAATGCTATAGCCCAAAGGACTGCGGAATTTTAAAATTAAATTCTTTAATTCCAATGTAAAATCCGTATTACTATATAGCTATGTTCGCTCACGTGACTACAATGACATGCAAGTATTTGTAAACATAAAAATTATCTGACCTAAAATAATATCCAACGCCTGATTATGTTCGACCACTAACCAGATCGCAATACGTACAGAAATCCGTTAGATGAAGTGGAGATGGATTAGGCACACACTGAGGAAGGATATCGCCCGTACTGCGATCGAATGGAATACTCAGGCTATCAGAAGAATGGGGCGACCATCATTAAGTGGGTGTAGGCAGCTGAAGAATGAAGTTGAAAAATCTGCTAGAAGTTGGGGGCAAATAAAAAGCATCGTTCAAAATTGACCGGAATGGTGTATGTTTGATGAGGCTCTATGTCCCTTATAGGAACGAAGGAAATATAAGTCACAGAAAAAAATAATTATACGCCACGCTTATTTTCATATTTTTTATGTGTTCAACTAATAAATAATAAAATTGTTTGTATATAGAATAATTACAATTTAGTTCGTATTGAATCTTCAGTGTTGTTACTAAAATTTTTTTATTTCTATCCCACCAAAACACTTTGAGAAAACCAAAAAAGATTATAAATATGGTTAAAATCACTATAAGTTTCCTGTACGAAGTTTCTGTAGGCACGTGCCATTTAAGTGGATTTTGAAATAAATATTCAATAAGTGTTTTAAGCAATAATAAACAAAACAAAAATGACATAATATTCTATCACGTGTCATTGCAATATTAATATTAATAAACAGATCACTCTATGAAAGGAAGTTAACAAGTTAACAAACGGACAAACAACCCTTTTTAACGAATTAGGAATCTGTTTTCAATCATAGAAATATACTCAATTTAATAATAAAATTAAATGTAAACAAACATGAAATAAAGTCATTTAATAAACAAAATTTTACCATAAAACATTATTTTATTAGAAATTTTTTACACAAATTATTATTATTATTTTTTTTTTTTTGCACTTGCGAAATAAATAAAAATAATAATTCTTAATCGTAATGTGAGTAAATTAATCATAAATTTATTGTATCTTATACTACTTTTGTATGTTTCTCATGAGTACTTCAAAAAATGACATTTAAGTCACAAGGGGTGTGATATTTCTTAATACTATTTACCATTGTCATCATCTAAATCAGTTAAAATAGCAGATGTTTCATTATGGGTTGTATAATTTAAGATGTTTTTTTGAACAAATGTACAATTTTATTAGAATCTCTACATATGGACACATAAAAAATATACTAATATACAATTTGTTTCTTTCGTGTAAAGAAAACTTTAACTTGAGTGAAGTTATTATTGCATTTTAGAAAGTACTTTATTATTAATTGATGTTTCATTACCAATCTATCTATCTGTCATGAACTATTACATGTCAGATTTTAGTAATAAAATGAGATTGTAGTTTACAGTAGTATTTTTATCGCTAATCATTTTTTTTTTTTTTTATTTTATTACACATTTAGAATCGATTCAGTTCTTAGAAAAGAAAAATCTTAAATTAAAAGAAAATCTAATTCACAAGTTTTTTTTTTATTTTTACCATTTTAGCACTTTTAATTTCTGATGAAAATCGTGATGTTAATATGCATGCGGAAGAAGACGTAAAGAGGCAACGATTGTCTTATAGTGGTGATCAAATTTACTCAAATGTAAGTGATTTGAAATTCAATGTAAATTTTCAATGTACATACATTTTAACGAATTATGACTGCCAACTTTTTTGTTTCATAAACCGATTTTATCAAGATACATGTAATCCTTGGTATGGACGGACCGATTTTTTTGTAGCATGTCTAAATATTTGTCTATGACCTTAATTTATGTTTATAACGTATTTATATTCTTAGCTCCTGTAAGATTTTAAGTCGATATTGCTGTGACCGCAATATGTAAGAACAATTTAACGAAATAAATTCATAAGAAATTGTGGACTAAATACACTAAATCTAGGCGTCCGTCCAAAGAACAGAAATTCTCATAAGTTCCGTTTTTTGCCTGCTTTTGAGACTATATTGGGGAATTAAGGTTAATTTAATTTCAAGATTTTTGTTGTGGATATATATTTGAACCTTTTAGTAGTTCTAATTCAGATCTAGTTCTCTAATTAATGTAATTTCCTAATAACGAAAAAGGGTATGTACTTTGTACTTTCGGCATATATTTAGACATGTGTAAATAGAAATGGTAACCCTAATGCTTTAAATCTCCAAAATTTACATAATTGTTTACCTTTTTAATATATACAGATCTGGTCTGGAAAATGGTGTATAAAAGATGAGCATAAACTTTTATCGGAATTAGGTTCACTAACTTCCAATGGCGGCAGTGTAGCAGCATACTATGATAGTCACAATGGTTTCCCAACAGCGGTGGCAACTGGAACTAATGACGGTATGCTGTATGACAGTATAAGTACTATATCACAGACCCAAGGATCTTTGTATCCTCCGTCTATAGGTGCATCGATAGGTAAGTTTAGAAATAATAATTATTAGCAACTGTGCTCGTTCACTACATACCCCTCCAAAAGGCCGTTAAAAAATAGTGTGCGTGTTTTAGTTATATACATCTATTGTAAAAAAAAAAAACATGTTGTAGTAATGTTGGTGGAGAGAAATATATTTTCTTTTAAAGTTATTATTATTATTTTGTCATTATTATTTTTTTTATTTTTATTAATTTTATGTTTGATTCTCTTATGTTAGGCGGTTCTAGTACATTAACGCCTTTAGTTCCTGTCAATATGCAAGATATGAAGGTAGGCTCTAGCCTACATGATCAAGCTATACCCCCTTATTATACAGGTAAGCAACTTAGAACTTTAAAAGCACATAATGTTGAATAGTAGATAAATCGGGGATTAACTTTATTTAACGACAACTTGTTCATGACTACGATCATGAATAAGAAATGTAACAACTGTAAACAATTAACAGTTTTGTTCTCTTATTTACTTTTAAAATTTGAAAGAGAAATGTATGAATATAAACAAAATTTTTAATTTTTGTTTATTTTTTTTTTGGTTAATAAAATGGATTTTTTTTAAATGTTGTAAATTTATCATTCATAAACGTACCGGGCATCTTACAGAAAAAGTTCTCAGTGCCAGATTTAATTGTCTTCTTTAAAAATATCCATTTATTAAAAAAAAGAAAAAAATCATCACTAAACAAGCAATAAATTTTTAATAACTATTTTGCTAAAAATCTTTAACGAAATTAAGGTTTTCTATGCAGTATTGATATTTTACAGATTTGAATTCTGTAATAATTAAATAAATTAAAATTTTAGATTTTTTGACGCCCCTCTTTAAAACCCCTTAAAAAGTTAAGTCGTCTTAGGAATATCTTGGTTAATGCATTCTTTTAAATTTGTTTGTATCGTTGCGTTTTTATTCTCTAATTTTTTAATTTTTATTATTTCTTATATTAAATTTTTGTTCGATTCCTTTTTTGTTTTATTTTTATGTCGATTTTTATATTCGTGAACAATTATATATGTGTTACAAAAATATAAAGCTATAGCCCTCGAAAATGCCAATTATACAGCACTTGGTTCCATAGATAATGCGAATGCAATAGAAACACACCAAACGCAGACAAACACAAATGTTGGTGAGGTTGTAGATAGAGACTCTGCGACTACGTCGGAAATCTCGTTAACCATTTTGGATCCGGATGATAGTAAATTCACGGTGGTGCCAACAGTTTTGCGACGTAGCCAACAACAAACCCGTTTAACAAATCCCAGTCACACAAACACATTGCCTACGATTAATAGTAGCGCCGTAACAACACCTACAACATTGACCGTATCTGAAACATCACAAAACCTCAGTAATTCTAATAACAATAATCTAAGTACTAGATCTCAGCATAGCAATAGTTTACAGCCTGATATACAGCATCTTGACTCATCGCATCAAGATCAAACTCAGAACCAAAGTCCAAATGAAAATTCTACTACCTCTCTCATATTAATGACATCAAGTAGTGTCACAAATACAAATAATGCTAATGTTCCACCACCAACATTCGCATCCACAACCAGTGCTACAGATATTAATGGTTATCCAACGACTACTACAACAATGTTGCCTAGTTTTAGTCACTATTCTTCAGGCAAGTTTTAGATCTCCGTAGTTTGTTAAAAACCACATCACTTTAAAGCAGCGCAGGGCAACTTTTTGTAGACAGCATTGTGTAGATAGGAAGTATTCAAATTGCCCCGCACTGTTTTGAAGAGATACAATTCTTAGTAATTTTTATATTTCTGCACCAATATTACATAGTACAATTTATATGTATTTAAAATGCACAATTTTTTTATTATTTAGTATCTATACATATATGCTACGTTTCAAAAATGGAATTGTTAGCATATTTCTGTCATACGCACAAAATTTAACTTTTCAAACAAAACGTTTAACATCACACTTTTTATAAATTACGATAAGAATGGCTCCAATACAAACGATTGAAATAATTTGAAAGTTTACTTTATTTTAAATTAAAAAAAAAATGCGTCATAATAAATGTTGGCTGTTTGAAAAACTCAGTTCCACTATCATTAGTCGCTTTATTCTCGTTTTTACATTTTTAATCACGATTTCAATCAATTCTTATTGATTTGATCTCCAAAATAATGTGCATCTTAACATTCATAGGAGATCAACAAATCAAATTATCATGTGTTGTCACTTTGATACCTTTTGTTTACAACTTTTTAGTTTACGTGAAACAACTTATATAGCGGAAAAACTGAGCAGTCGCTAAAAATTTTAATTTAAAATAAAATAAACTTTCAACTTACATATTCGGATTGTATATTTCGTAAAAGTATCTATATAATTTCAACTAATTACACATTTTATTTTTTTCTTTATTATATAGCCTGTGGATCTGTTGTCCCAACATCAGATTATACCTATAGCCCAACATATTCCCAATATGGTAGCGCGTATGGTTCATATAGTTATGGATCTGGAGGTGGTATTTTAAGTAAGTATATTTTTAAAGATTAACGGCCACATTCCAAAAAAAAATGTGTATGTTTCAAAAATTGTGTATTTTGTTTTTTTTTTTTTAATAATTCAAAATTCCAAAACTTTTTAATAAATAATTCTAATGATATTTTGCTATCAATTGTTAAGGCATAACCAGTCAACTTTTTCCTGCAACGTAGAACGAAACAAGTAAGATTATATTCGACTTGGTGGAATCTTTGATACCCACTATCAAAAGAGGTTAACTAAAATAAATGCTGAAGTTGGCGGGCCACACCCAATTATTTGTGCATACAAATGTAGTATTCATGTTATGATATAACAAAGAAATTTCAATTTGGGCTTAGATGGGAGGTGGGCAGAAAAGTAGACGTGACACGCCCATTTTTGGTTTGCAACCTTTACTCTGTTATCTATTGATACACCTCAAATTTCATCTCTGTAGCATCTTCCGTTTCATATTTATGACAAAATATGTGCTAAAAAGCTTCAAAATGGTGGATTTTTATGGGTTTTTGTTCAATACCAAACAAACCTTATATAAGGGGAATATTTAAGTCAAATTTCGTCTTCCTAGATCATCCGATACGGTCTCTATCGTGCTTTCAACAGACAGACAGACGGACGGACATCGCTTGATCAACTTAGAATCTAACCAGGATCCCGAATATATATACATGTTGGGGTCTTAGACGAATAATTTAACATGCTACAAACGGAATGACAAACCCAATATACCCCCCATCATTTTTTGATGGTGGGTATAAAAAGTAAACCTATCAGATGTTTTTTTTTTTTTACAATTCACTCCTTAAACAATTTTATGAGGATAGTTTTTATACCCATCATCAAAAATGATGGGGGTATATTGGGTTTGTCATTCCGTTTCGTCTAAGAATTTCGTCCAGAATATCCAACATGTATATATTCTGGGTCCTGGTAAGATTCTAAGTCGATCTAGCTATGTCCGTCTGTCTGTCTGTCTGTCTGTCTGTCTGTCTGTTGAAAGCCTATTGAGATCGCACCCGATGAGCTTCGTCTTCCTAGCTCATCGTGTGCGATCTCAATGAGGTATTAAAAATATACGACGATGGAAAGTTCGACCAATAAATAATAATTGGCACAAATGTGGTTATCATCACAAAGTTTTCTTTAGAATGAAAACAATTCTTTATTCATACTAGGATGACTGTTCCTATATTGTATTTGGTGCTGAAATTACTTAAGAATGCAAAGAATAGATTCAATAGGTAAAATTTTATTTAAATTAAAAAAGGTAAATTCACTAATTATGAATTAAATATGTAGGTATTTGGCTCATGGTACTTCAATCCAAAGTATTGCATTGAGCCACAAATTAGGGGGAGAAATGGTAAGGCAAATGATATTGGAATCTACCTATGGACTCTGTCGTCTCCAATATACATAAGAGAACCAACAAGTAATACAAGGATTTTAATAGTAGGATTAACATCATAAACAAAATGGAAAAGGGTTGTTAAAAACAAACAGCAGCTACGTTTTCCATGTGAAAAATCTATTTTCTTCTATTCTCACTTGGCAGCTAGGTAGAAACATCTAATTGCGTTACTTCTTAGTTCTGTTGACTGGTTAGGCCTTTAAAGCCATTTTTATAAAAAGAAATTAAAGTACTTTTACATACATACATACATTTTACATACGGCTCATATTTTTAAGCTAACTATTTAGCATTTACCTATCAACGTAAGACTTTAACAATAATTTATATTTCAAATGCTTAGTACATGTTTTTGTGAAATCTTTGCTTAATGTACATTATGTGATTAACGTTATAATTTTAATGTTTTAAATAATATTTTTAATAAACAATTTCAGATTCTTACTATTATGAGGGTGTACAAAATCAGTCAATTAACACTACAGCTCTAAGTCAAGATATGCGTTCACCATTAGCTGCTACTAGAGCTAACTCCTTAGCGTCGGCGGCTTCTCCAACCGGTAGTGCATGTACAAAATCTGAGACATCGGATATTTTTCTTGTCTAGTGATTTTTACATCAATTACGACGATACTCCTACTCTAATACAAAAAATAAGTTTAATTAACAAAAATAAACTTAAAACTCTACTTGCACCAAAAAGACTTTCTCTTACACATAGTTAATGTAAATATAGCATAAATATTAAATATTTTAAACTTAGTAGCTATTTATTTTAAACGTATTGGTACCGATATATTTTATTTATTTATTCGTAAACGATAAACATACTTAATACCATTTATAAATAAACATTTATGTATTTAAGAACGTTTGATGATCAAACAATAAATATTTTAGAGATTTAAAAACGAATATTCAGGTTTTATATATGTTTCAATCAATTTACACTATATGCAGAAAAGCACAATCTATATTTTTGGGTGTTTTATATCAAATATCAAGAATTTCATTTGTTTTTATAAAATTAGAACGAAATTTAAATTGAAATAGAAAAAATTAGTAAGAAATCTTTTTCTCAATTGAAAAGATGCACTTAACAGGTTAGTTAAGGTGGAATGTATAGAATGGTCTTAAAACCTCTGCTATATATGTCCAAAATTTCAACACCTGTTTAGACAATTCAGATATATATCCTATAATTTGTGATTCTGCTCCACAGTACAATGAAATAAACTTGATAGATTTTAAATAATTGATTCTGCTATTTAAATTTTTAAAAGCAAAAGTTGAACAATAATGGACTGTGTATTTTCATTTTCACTATTGACATCGTATGGTATAATTAATAACATATTTCTCTTAGTTTAAATTGAAAGGAATGGAGTAAATATAATTTAAATATTTTAATTGTATTTAGTAGTTTTGAAAAAAAAAATAATATTTCTCTCTCTCTCTCTATCTTATGTATAAGTATTTTTAATTTATTTATTTGATCGAATTATATTTATTTTTATTAAATAAAAATTTACACATACGCAGTAGCAAACTAAGTTATTTATTAGTTCTATATTTATTAACCCATTTTCTACGACTATACGATTCCGTTGAGATACCTGTATAAAATTTGGCACGTAAATTACTTACGTAAAATCAAAAAACTTTGTTAAAATTTTCAAATGCATTTTGGAATGAATTCATTTACAACAAAATAATTTCATATTATTTAAGTAATGATAATAAAACACATTATAAAAAGAAGTATTAAACAATTTCAAGAATCAATTCTCAAATAAATACTCAGAAAGTATATGTATGTATAATAGAGGATGCATTCAAATTCCTTAACTTTTGAATTATGGATTATTAATGTTTATGTACGAAAATATATTGAGGAAAATTGTACGGTTGTCGAATAATTTGCGTAAATCAAACTCTATATTTGTTTGTAGTTCACAACATATTCTTCATAATCGTAGGTGTTTACCTAATTTTCGCACCATTGTAACTGTTGTCCGAACAGAAGGTTAAGAGATTATTGAAAAATAATCAGTTTTACGTCAATTTATTCCGAGGAAAACATAAAAAAAATCGTCATCAAGTCTTTTATTGCCTCTTAAATTCCATTAAACCAAAAAACTGGAAATTTTTATTAAAATAAGTCTTAAGAAGATATAACAGTTTAAGATAAATAATAAATTAAGTTTCGGAACACCTCATAATGTATAAACATTGTAATAGTGATAACAAAAGTTTAGGCGAAAATTTAACTACATCGAACCATAAGAACCTCCACTTAGAACCAATTGTTGAACATTTAAAATATTTTCATTTTTAAAATAATCTACATTCGATATATCTGAATTCAAGCAATTATACTGAATATATTTTTGGGGACCTTAACAGATATTCTGCCAATAGCATTAAACATTTTGTTCGGTTTATATTTTTTAATTTTAAAATCTGTATAAACAAGCGAACATCATGGCGATTTGAAAGAACACCCCAAAAAATAATTAGTTGAGCTAACTTCCATCGTTGCAAAATGCCAAAATCTGTTTGCTATTACATTTATCTTATTACGTTTTCATAACAAAATAAACGATCCCAAGACGTTTCCACAAAAATTCGCAAGTCGGGGAATTTAAAAGTACATTCTCTCATTAAACATCTGTACCATTTTATACATGCTTTTGTAAAAGATTAGTAAAAGAGAAAAAAAAAAAGAGAAACAGTATAAACTATTTTTCTATTGTATATTAAAGTAACATCTTAAGAGTATGTTTTGACCGATATATAAATATATATAAATATATAAATTTTAAACATACAAAATATAGTTAAAATTAATTTAATAATGTTAAAATTTGGATTATTGTTACTCTGTTTAATTAAAGAGTAAGAAAAAAAAACATAAATACAAAAAAATATTAAACTATACCAAATATTAATAATCCAAGGCATCGAGTTAAAAATCGATTTTAGATTTTTGTTGCAAAATGCAAAAGGAAAATTTATAAGACTAGACGACTGTAAAAAACCTGAATGATTTTTATAGGTTCATGTATATATTTATAAGCAAATTAATGTAAATAGAATTAAATAAAATTACTAAACGTAAACTATAACTCAAAACACATACCAAAATCAAATAAAATTTAAATATTTATGATAATTTCCATATAAAATCTATGTTTAAATATTAAGAATCATACATATATAAAAATACATAGTAAGCATTTAAGCCAAATCGTGTGAAGTCTCGAATTTAATAATATTCGAGCCACAAAAAAACTCATGTTGAATGAAATATCAAAACAATAAATTCAAATTAGTTTGAAACAAATAGTTGTTTTATTTTTAATTAAATGTTTTAAACCTTTAAATGATAACTTTTAATAATAACATTAGTTGTTGTAAATAAATAATATGAAAATAAAAGAGATATTAACTTTTAAATATTAGGGTTAATGTCTAAGATTTCATCTCAAATGAAACAGTCCAATTAGGGTTGTACACATAGTAAAATGTTACCAAATAACGATATCTCTTCAATCTTCAAGAAGTTAATTTTGTTTCGCCACATACCCCAAGTGAAGAATAAATCACATACTAACATTCCGAAGTCTGCAACTAGCTTCCTATAGAGTTCTCGAACCAAATAAGGCACACATTTTATCAATTTAGACGGAATATAGTCAGTCCGCAGAGCTTTTTCATCATATAAATTTTAAAGTGAGTCTTCCACCTCATTAGTCTACTAGGTTCTAGGTTGCGCCTAAGAATGATGTATTAAACAGGGCACAAAGGTGTTGGGAATTTTGAACAACATTTAACTTTGCAAATCCTCTTAAATTGGTGTTTTTAGCATCCTCTTAAATTGCTGTTTTTAGTATGGATCTTAATAGAAATGGAACATCATCATTCGGAAGATCCTGATCTAATTCTACCATATCGTTTGACACCAGCAAGGAAGTTTTAAGGATGAAATCTCAAGAATTCACAAATTGAGTATTATTTTGTAGTGCCAATCAGCATGGGCTGCACCAGTAGTGCTAGACTGGTGGTACAGTGTTATGCACAGATTGCTGTGAATTAAATGCAATCACCAAACCTGATCAGTAGCCTTTCCCAACAGTAATAATATCCTTCATAGGGCAAATAAAATAAATTTTATGGCTACCATTGAGTTTCAATGTGGCTATTGACAAATTGGAGTAAATCTAGATGACCAAGACTTATTGACTGCATGAGGATACAACTCCACTAGCCTATCTTAATGACATCACTCACCCACATTTAAAGAACACCTGGAGGAATTCTTTTAATGTCTAGATGAATTCGTACTTAAAATTAATTTGGATTACAACTTATGGATATAATTACAGATCCAGAAAAAAGTATCTGCATTAAGACTAAGCAAGGAACCCTGCAACGTGGAACAACCCCTTCCATTTGTAAGGCTTGTTCTTAATACCGCCGTTTCATAGCAACGTTCGCTGATTTGACCAAACCATTAAAAATTTAACGAAGAAAAATACAGCTTGGTGTTGGTCTGCAGAACAACAAAATGCCTTCTATCAAATGATAATATTATTAACATCACCTTCTATATAAGAACAATCTCTAGATTATCAGCCATTCATTTTGAAGACATGTTAGTGGTTTTGCTCTTGGGACTATTTTACTCCAGAGGGAGGGAACAAATGAACACATTGAAGATGCAAATGTATAGCTAATCACAGATCATCCATAATTGATATGGCTAATGAACATAAAATCTCCAACGGATCGACTAGCATGAACGTCGATATACAACCCTCTGATATTCAAAGAGAATATAAACCTCGAAGAACCAATGTGATAGCAGATAGCCTTTCAAAGCCTCCATGCGAAGATAACGAACAAACGGTTCCATGTGATATACGTGCCTTTTCAATGGAAATACCTTGGAAAAGTGTCAGACAAATAAGAGAAGTTCATTTCAAAGATTCTGACATTTAACAAAGGAGGATCACGCAAAAAAAGACATTAAAAAGTGCCAAAGAAAGTAACTATTTTTTAGGTATATAACAGCGCAAACAGTTTTTACAAAAGTTACTATTCAATATATTAAAGGTATTTCATTTTCTAAAAGATTGTTAAAAATGGAACCACAAAGTGTTTAAAAAGTATTTTTGAGTAGAAAGAAAATCTAACATTGACTTTCATTAGAAAGGTATAAATCCGTTTTCAATTTCCACTCTTGAAGAACTTACTATAAAACGACGTATTAATACCGATAAAACAAAAGAAGTCGAAATTAAACATTATCTTGGTCAAATCATTATGTATTCACTAAAGTGGTGCAGGGTATCATACAGTCGGGCTTTACCAATTAAAGCGCTCTTACTTGTTTAATTAAGCGCAAGTAGATATTTTGACGCAAGAACCGAGTCTATTGACATGATCGGTAAATATTTTCACCTAGCTCCCATACAAATGTACTCCCGCAATACAGTTTTAAACTCATAACTTAAATAAGCGTATATTTTGACGAAATTTTGCATGTATATATTTATTGTTGATCTGCCAAATGTCATTCTAATCGTCTTATTATTTCATACAGCCCCTATACAAATGTTCTTCAAAATTATAGTAATACTCATAAATAGAAAAATGGTCATCATCCGTCTTTTATTTCATCTAGGCTCCATACAAATGTAACTCCGAAATAAGGATTTGAACTCAAAAGTCGCTTAAATGAGGATGTAATTAATATAATTTAGCATGTATAACTTTTTATACCCTGCACCATAAGGTGTAATGCATTTATGCAAATGTTTGTAACATAAAGAAAAGATTTTGGAACATTCACCTTTAAGTTAAATGATTCAATAGACTAGGTGTATCTTTTTTTTTGTCTGTGTTACAAACGTCCGCACAGACGTGTTATTCCCTTTCCACCTTATGGTATGATATACAAGAAATCCTTACTGACCCCTGGCTTTTATTAAGGCAGGGTGACCATAACCGGGACGAGAATATTATATGTTTTTCTGATAGGAGTTATCACTTTCCTTATAGTTCTACTGGAGTTGTGCTCTAATTAAAAACACTTTTTAAATCAGGTCAGTTGAGCAGTGACCATCGCGAGACCTAAACCTTAAACCAAAATTAATTATAAACCCTCAAAATAAGAATAAAATAATTAACATATTTTATAAAATAGTTGTCATTTAATTTTTCACCTACATCTATATATATGGGTCCTTCGAGCCGGATCTCTTATCGAAATACTTGTGCTCATCGTATGGGTGATCTGTGGAAACTGGTGTAAAATCCCATCTCAAAAGGATAACTCATTTTTTTACATTTAAAGAGTATGTCACTATGCTTATCCGAATAGAAGCATTAATTAAATTAAGGCCCTTGAACTCGATGGGTAAGAACTCCAATGAATTTACCTCGGTCGTATAATTAGAGTATTTTCCGGATGTGATAATAAAGTCAGAGTTGCTGAAATCTTCACGTCAACAGGCAAAATAACTAGTCCGATAAGCAAATTAATTCTACTTCTCCACCCAACGATCAAATTTTTCTTTTCTTACTCTATTATAGAAAAATGTCGTCCGTTAGCCATAGAACGAGATCCCAGTACTATTGTCATAGCCCAAAGTACACCGAATACAAGAACTCTAAACAGTCAACCTGATTTGAGAAAAAGCCTAAGCGTAGCTAATCAAGTCACAATAATTAAACAACACAAATACTGACAAAACTATCTGGCCAATTGACATCAACATCCAAGATGTAGTCCTGCAAGTAGCTGTATTGCTACCCACTGTGCTGATGCGACTTTATTTGTCTTAACATTCAAGGTACACTCGATCAGGAATTCGTTCGTTTTGTAAACTTTCGTTCCATACATTAGCAACACTCCTATATTTGTTATAAACTCCGAGTTAGAAAGACCCTACCTCAAAAAACGAGATCAACGACCCTGTATTAACGGATCCAGATTTCTTTGAGGCTAGCGAAATCAATACCTTGGTGAGACTCTTACAACACCGCTAGCCAAAGATAAGCTGAACGTTAATTAAAAAATTATATTTCTATTTAATATTATTTACATTTTGATTTTGTTTTGAAGTTGTTTAACTTTAATCATTATTTTTATTTTATTATAATTATTATTTTATTACTATTATTATAATTCTAATTATATCTTCTAAAATGTCTTTTAAAAGAATAAACTTTCAATACAACTATTTTCCGCGATTTCCTTTAAACTTTTGTTGTTTTTACATTTTTAATATTTATTATTG
>JACGTJ010000222.1:1167-16742 GCA_014858695.1 Chrysomya rufifacies | reverse complement strand
TTTTTTTTTTTTTTTTTTTTGTCTTTCATTTGCGGTTAAACTAATCTTGATCCTGTTTTTGGTTTGATGCTGTAGTAGCAGTAGTAACAGAACCAGGCAATACGTAAAGAATTGTGGTAGTAACCACACAATCACAAATTGTATATACTATATAGAAAGGTAGCACCAGTTATATCAGCTTACACTTTCTTATTGTGGCACAGCTAGAGCAGCAGCAGCTTACATTTTTGTTGTGGTAGTAGTAGTGAAGTTGGTAGTATTTTATTTTAATCACAATTACTATAAACTTCTATTATGGCCAACAACTAAACCAAACGTCATCCAGTCAGTTAATCAGCCAGCCAGTTTAGCAACAACATTAAACACACTCAAATTTAGCCAGCAGCCACCGCTCATTCTAGCTTTTGGCAGCATGTATAGAGTTGTCAGATAAGGGGAAAGGAACAAATCCTTTTAACTGACATTTTACTTGAAGAAATGTTTTCGTTATATTATAACAAAATACTTTTAATTTATTTATTTATTCAAACTTGCTTTTTACTGGATTTTTTGTTTCTTTCCGTCCAACTATTTAAACAAAATGTCGATATAATATAATATTATTTTAACACAAATTTGGGAATTTCTGGGAACACGAGGAAATCACAATTTTCTCCGGTAACACTGCCAACAAGTAATATAAACACACAGATTTAGTTTTCTTCTTTATATTTTTGTTAAGTGAGATCAACGAAAAAAGTCAAATTAAAATAAAAACACAGACACAACAACAAAACGCGTTTCTAGAAGGCGGAGGCTTTGCTGCTTTTTTAT
Source organism: Chrysomya rufifacies (assembly GCA_014858695.1). NCBI lineage: Eukaryota > Metazoa > Arthropoda > Insecta > Diptera > Calliphoridae > Chrysomya > Chrysomya rufifacies. The sequence goes on along the minus strand of JACGTJ010000222.1, from coordinate 15,929 downwards.
TTTGCTTGATTTTTCTTTACACACATAAATTGGTTTAAAAAAGTTAAGAGCAGCCACCACCAACCAGCACCACCATCATCATCAGCAATACACAACAATAATTATTACAACAAAAATACATAGGAAATAGAAACTTTACATTTTATTATATTCAAAACATGTTTTAATGTTTACATTTCACTTGAAACTTATTAAATCGTATTGTTTTCATTTGAACACTATTTAGTGCACTTGTTGCAAGTGATTTTATTGATTTTAACATAAAAATAATAAATAAAATTTAATAAAACTAAAAGGTTAAACGAAACGAAAAGAATCTAAACCGAGAAGAAAAAATACTCTGAAAATGTATGTTGTTTGACATATAAAAAAAACTAACACATACAGAGTTGTATTTGTTGTCAGCACAAAGGAGTTCAGAGTTGATGTTGCGAAGAAACTGAAGCCGTTGTTAATTACAGACTAGAGCGACATCTGTTGCATAGTGAAATATGAATTTATGAATGAATATATGAAAAAAAAAACGTTGAAATGAAATAATTTGATGTTTTTTAGAATTGAAAGGATACAAAACATTATTTGTACTAAATCCAACAAATTATTGGCAACGTCAACATTTTTTAAAAAATTCTTTATTTTTTGGGAAAATATCGTTTTTTTTTTAATAAAAATTTTAATTAATTTTCAAATCTTTATTCAAATTTCGACTTTAAACAAATATTTAGTTTTTTCTAAAAATTTTTTTCTAACATTGATCTTTTTTTATATAAATTTAATTTATGCAAAAAATTAGAATTTAACTATTTTTTATTTATTTTCATAAAAATGTTATATTTGTTGTAAAATTATAAATTAAAAAAATATACCTTTTTTATCTTTTTTTTTAATAAATTTTTTTTATACAAAATTTTTTAATTATTATTATTTTATTTATTTTTTGTAAAAATTTATATATTTTTTATAAAAATTTTAGATTTTGAAAGAAAAATATATAAAGTTTAAAGTTGAAGTTTAAATTTTTGGCAAATAATTCAAATAAAGAATTATAAAAAAAAGAAATTAAATAATAACAATACTGTTATTGTATTTTTCAATAATTAAAATAATTACCAATATTATAGATTAAAAAAATAAACAATGACAATTTTGACAACCAGCTGGGATTTTTAGTGTCACCTTATAAATATGCAGCGCATAATTTCATCCATAATTAGCCGGCTAGTTAAAGGGAATAAACGGAGAGCGGGTGTCGGCAAATAGATGAGCTTTAAATTTATATAGAATAAAAACAAAAAGTGCATTGAATTTACAAAACTTTAAACATTCCACAATACAATTTTCTCATACACACAACAAACCCTTCCACACCGTTTAACAATCTTCAATCGGTAAGATGATAGGTGTTACTCCTTTATTTTTAGCAAAAGATTTGCAATTCTTTTATTTTATTAAGTTTATATATATTTTTTTGTTCGCTTATTTCAATAGTCAAAGGTCAATTTGCAACAATAACTCATCGCTGCACGTAACAACGAACAAGAAGGCCGGAAGAAAAGAACGTGAAAAAAGTGTGTTTTAGTAAATTGAAGAAAAAAAAACTGAAAACCTTCAACTAAAAGTGATAAGAAATTAAAGGTTTAATTAACAGCACATTAATTCAAAAGAAATCTAATAAAACAAGCAATTAATAATGGCTGCAGAAAAACTGGATGTCATCATTTTTGGAGCCACTGGTTTCACCGGCAAATACACTGTCTATGAGGCTTGTTCTGTATTGGAAAATCTTCGTTGGGGTATTGCCGGTCGCAATCGTGAGAAATTGGAAGCTGTTCTTAAAGAAATGGGAGCTAAGGCCAATAAGAACCTCATGAATACTCCCATTATAATTGCCGATATTAAAGATGAAAAATCTTTGATAGAAATGGCCAAACGGTGTCGTGTTCTGGTCAATTTGTGTGGTCCTTATCGTTTTTACGGTGAACCAGTGGTTAAAGCTTGTATTGACGCTGGTACCCATCATGTAGATGTTAGTGGTGAACCTCAATATATGGAAACTATGCAATTGAAATATCATGCCAAAGCCCAAGAGAAAAATATTTACATTATCTCTGCTTGTGGTTTTGATTCCATACCCGCCGATATGGGTGTGGTATTTATAGAGAAGAACTTTGATGGTGTTGTCAATTCGGTAGAAACTTATTTGAAAAGTTATAAAAAAGGCGGCCCTACTGGAGGTGCTGGTATTCACTATGGCACTTGGGAGAGTGCGGTTTATGGTTTGGCTCATGCCAGCGAATTGCGTGGTATACGCTCTAAGTTGTACAGTGAAAGATTGCCTAAATTCCAACCCATTTTAAAAAGTCGACCTTTGATATTCCGTTCGGAAATAGTTAATGGTGTATGTTTGCCTTTTCCCGGTTCTGATCGTTCTGTAGTTATGCGTTCCCAACGTTTTCTTTACGAACAGGAACGTAAACGTCCTGTACAAATGCATGCTTATGTAGCATTTGGTTCTTATTTGACCGCTGTTCTAGTGGCTTTGTTCGGAGTGGTATTTGGTCTTATGTCTAAGTTCTCTTTCGGTCGTAAATTATTATTAAAATATCCTAAAGTATTCTCTTTAGGTTTTATTTCTCACGAAGGACCCTCGGAAGAAGCTATGGAAAGAACTTATTTCTCTATGACTATGAAAGCTTTAGGATGGCCTCAATCTGAACGTTTGGCTGAACCAACGGATCAATACACTAATCCACCTACCAAATCATTAATGGTTAAAGTTTCGGGACCAAATCCTGGTTATGGTTCGACTTGTGTAGCTTTGTTGTGCAGTGCTTTAACCATTCTTAAGGAAAGTGATAAAATGCCTGGTAATGGTGGTGTTTTACCACCAGGTGCTGCTTTTGCCAAGACAAGTTTGATTAGTGAATTGGAGAAACATGAACATGGCATAAAATTTGAAATATTGGCCAATAAGTAAAAAGAAATATCTTTTCAATTTTGCTGGAAGAAGTGGAAGTGAGCTATCGTTTATAAAATGATGCCTATCATGGAATTAAATTTCACAAATTTTATTAAAGAGTTATTAAAAATAAATATAAAAAGCATTTTATTTCTAATTTAAAGGTGTATTAAATATTTTTGAATAAAATAATGAATATTGAAAATCTATTTTGTAATTATTTGTAATCTTAATACAATTGAACATTGAAAAGATTTGCCAAAATACAAATTATTGTTAATTTCATTATCTTTTTTGGGAATGTAAAATTTGTTTGAATTCTTGGATTTTCTCGGTACTATAGTAACAAAATCCTGATTTCAGGGAGTTAAAAAATATCGATATATTAAAACTCTTATGCCAACTTTAGCGGAGTTAACATTTTGAAATTCAAAAATTTATTTCTATAATAATATTAAACTTAAAATGCTTACAACTTAAAACCCATAAGAAAATTTTTAAATTTTATAGTTTTGGTCTTGATTAAACCCAAAACATTTTAAAATGTAAAAAAACACAATTTTATCGAATTAAATCAAAAAATTCACAACAAATAAATTTAAACATACTGAAAATTTTTTCAAGAAAAGGGAGCAAACCGAAATAAATTTCTGAAACAGTAGTCTAAAGCATTCTTGGGGACTGATTTATCTATTCAAAGCCTAAATGCCAAAACCTGAAATGTTAGAATTTTGTTTGTTTGGATCTTATTTTAGTACATTTTTTTTTTTTTTTTTTTGATATTTGTATTAAAAATTACGTTAACAGATTCCAATACTATTTTGAATCTCCTTAGAGAGCAAATACGAAGAAAGGAATACCTTTTTTATGCCCCTCTACGTACTTACCCAAATGTCAAAAACAAAAACATAAAAAAGTACCAAAATTATAAGAAAGTTAATTTTTCTATTTAAACGATTTTTCATTTTTCTAATTTTCAGCGTTTTTTATTTATTTCTCTTTGGCAGCATTTTAAACAGCTGATTAACACAAAAACATCAAACAAGCAATAACATTTCATAAAAAATATCTTTCTTGCAGCTTAATAACTTAAAATCTTTCTTTTATTTGACAAAAAATGTAAGCAAAATTAAAATTTCACTTTAAATTAAAGTATTTCATTTAAAACCTTCCCTCAACAACTTCCGCCAAATAGTTTTATTACACCAACTTAACACATTAATCAAGGAAACAAAGCTGCATAATAATGAATTTAATGCGTAACCTCAGCCGGCGACTACCACATATTTCTTCGAGCAAGTGGTTATCACATAGATCCATTCAAACCACAAACATCCAACAGCAGAAACTGATACTAGAACCTCTTAAAGAAAGACAACTTATAAGAGTTAAAGGTGATGAAGTAGTACCTTTCCTACAAGGACTCATAACAAATGATATAAAACATTTGCATCCTTCTTCGAATAAAGCCATTTATGCCATGTTTCTTAATAAAGCTGGTCGTGTACTATATGATACTATTATATATAGCACTTCGGATGCCAATAATTTGTTAATAGAATGTGATAAAAATGTAGTAAATGAATTGCAACGCCATTTGAGACTTTATAGAGTAAGACGCAAAATCGATATAGATTTAGTGGACCAGGAATATAAAGTGTGGCAGGCTTTTGTAGAAAATGATCACCAGCAAAACATATTGAATATTTTAAATAAAGATTATGAAAAAGATTTAACTTTTACAGCTGATCCTAGATTAAAACAATTAGGTGTACGTTTATTGGCTGGGGGAGATATAAATCACGAAGAACTAGCCAAACTTTTTAAATTAGAAGTATATGCTGCTAATAATGAGTGCAATTTTCGTATACACAGATATAGTTTGGGTGTAGCAGAGGGTGTTACAGATATGCCACCCGGAAAATGTTTTCCTTTGGAAGCAAATTGTGATATTTTAAATGGTGTTAGTTTCCATAAAGGTTGTTATATTGGACAAGAATTAACAGCCCGAGTTCATCACACAGGAGTTATACGTAAGCGTCATATGCCGGTTAAATTAACAAAACCTTTGCCCACTGATTCCAAAACGGCTACTGTAGAAAATGAAGCTGGTGCTAATTGTGGCACTATATATGGTAGTTTAGCTAATTATGCTTTGGGTCTTTTGCGTATTGAAAATGTTATGAAAGCCAAAGAATTATTAGTTAATGGCAGTGTTTGTTTTACGGAGAAGCCTCAATGGTGGCCCCAAGAATTACGTACCAATGTGGTAAAAGATATACGCCAAGATATTTGATATCAAATTAAGAATCTTAAAACCAAAGTTAAATAAATAATTGTTCTATTGTTTATATAAAAATTAAATAAAACTGAAAAACTTATGTTTGCAGGAGGGTGGAAAGAATGTTGTTTTATTTTTTTCGCAAAATATAATGAAAATTCAACTTAAAATCATATTTTAGCCATTTTTCTTAAACATTTCTTTTGCAGACAATGTCACAAGAAGATAACTCAAAACCTTCATGTTCTAAAACTCTTAAAGAAGATTCGAACAACGACGAAAGCTCCGAATTATATATCAGAAACGACAAAGCTGAAATAGAACTTTTAGAAGGGAGCAAAAATAAACAATACCCTAACAGCGATGAAAAAATAATAGAAGATCAAGAAGATGAACGTATAGCTAAAATAAAATTCCATTGTTCCAGTTGTGACATGGAAGAGATGGTACATTATTTTGGTTTAGAACCCACATTTGTGTTTGGCTTAAAATTCCACGAACCCACCTATATAATGAGAGATCCTTTTCAGGCTCCACCACCTAGATGGAAACCAAAAGCGGAATATTTTGTAGCCATAGGAGCCCACTGTAAATTATGCGATAAAGTAGTATGTAAAGATAGTGAGTGTAGTTTCTTTTATATAAATTCTTATTGTTTGGATTGTGTTAAGAAAGTAGCAGCAACTTTTCCAAAGGATATACAACAAAAACTTAAAAAACAGTTAGCCTTAATCTGAATATATTTAGAGAATAAGTTCAAGTTGATTTTACATTTTTTTTAATATTTTTTGTTTTTTATTAAAATAAAACAATGTACTCACTATATTTTGTTTTAAAATACTTTGAAAAGTAAAACATTTTTTTCTTTTGATTATTTAACGCGCTATTTTACAAAGTCTTAAAAGTCTTAAGGAGTTTTGAATAAATCTTCATTGTTTATTCAGTTTTAGGTTTAGGAGCTATTTTCTTAGCCATCTTCAGCATTTGATCATTGGATTTTTTCTTCTTGTTTTTGTTTTTTTGTTTCTTTTTCAAACCTTCTACTTTAACACCTCTGAATTCACTTTTCTTTGGTTTTTTATCTTCATCTCCTACAGAATCTTTCTTCTTTGGAGTCGTTTTATTATTTTTACCTTTTTTGTCATCTATTCTTTTCTTGGCACCCTTTTTCGTTTTGACTTCTTTGGCGGCTTGCGCTTCACGTGCTTCTTTTGCTCCCAATTTTTTAATGCTATAACGTTCTACATTTATGGGACGTTCATCGACAATTGTCTGATTAAGTTCCAAAGCTAAACCCACAGCATCAGGGGTCTTGAAACACACATAGGCAACACCTTTACAACCTTTATCGCCATCCCTAAGACAACGTACATATTCGATTTCACCACAACTACTGAAAATTTCACGCAAGGATTCTTCAGTGGCGGCTAAAGGAAATAAAGAAAATATTAAATTGAAAAAAAAAATTATTTTATAAAATTTTTGTTGAAAATTTCATTTTGAAAAATGATTTTTTGCATAAAATCTTCGAAAAAAATAGTTTTTGGAACATTATTTAGAAAAATTAATTAGAAAAAAAAAAAACAGTTTTTTTTACAAAATATTTGAAAAATTTCCCAAAAAATTTAATTTATGTAGAAAATTTTCCAAAAATATTTTTTGAAAAATTAAATTTTTTAGGAAATTAAAAAATATCCTTACATAAATTTTCAAAAAATGAAAAAGTTTTAAAGGATTCTGTTTTTATGTAACCATTTAGTACTTACTATATTTCAAATTTCCCACAAATACAGTTCTTTTTGCTTCTTCCTTTTCATGACTTTGAGGACTTTTGGTAGATAAAGTTATTCTTAAATGATGACCCTTAAATTCTACACCATTCAGAGAAAGCGCCTTCTCAGCTGTCTCCTTGTCCTTTAAAACTACATAAGCATTTAAAGCACCAGCAGACTTGCGCTGTTTATGCTTGTGCAACACTTGTCCACCAGCAGAACGCAAACGAATGGAATTAACGGGACCAAAGTCTTTGAACAAACGCACCAATTGCACACGTTTTGTATTAACCGGTACATTCCCGACAAATACTGTAGCAGCATCGACAGCAGGATCTCTAGTTTGTTGAGCTAAAATAAAATGGGGAAATGGTAATATATCCATAAATCATTATGTTTTATAGCAAACATACCGGCAAGTTTTTGTTCTTTAATCATTTGTCTCTTTTGTGCCTTTTTCTCCTTTTTGGACAACACTTTATTTGCAGAATCGGTATTATTTTTAGCAGGCTTTCCATCCTTCTTTACACCATTTGTGGTAGCAACTGGCGATGCTTTTGAGTCATCTTTATTTTCCAATTTTTTCTGTTGTTTCTTCAATTTTTGTGCCATTTTTTTAGCTTTTTTCTTTTCAATTTTTTTAAGTTCAGCTTCTGTTAATTCCTTGGTTGAGTTTTCCTCTGATGTCGTTTTAGATTTTTCTTGTTTTTGTTTCTTAGATTTTTTATCCTTTTTCGTGGTAGCCTCATTATTTTCTACTTTAGTTTGTTCCTGGGAATTTTCAACTTGATTTTCTTGCTGTTTTTGTTGGGCTTTATTTTTCTTATTCTTCTTTTTGTCTTTATCAACACCAGCATTCCCTACATTATTATTGCTGGGCTTAAGGTTGGCGTTCTCTATTTTTGGAGCCAAATCTTTTTGCTCCAATTTTTTTACGGCCTCTTTTAGTTTATTATTTTTCGGTTTATTTTTTACAACTTTACCTTCTTTGACATTTTCCAAAGCTTTTTTATTTGCCTTTGATTCAGTATTCTTGCCTTTTTTCATTTTTATTAATAGATATTAAAATGTATTTCACGTGGAGTGGAGTTGAATACGAATCTACTGTAAACAAAACACATGTATTCTTCAAACAGTGTTGATAAATGTTTATTTAGCATAAAATCTACTTTTTCGATGTTTTTGATTCGATAATTCGTTGCTCATTTGAGATTTTGATTTCTAATCTACTGACAAGTTCATTGTAGATATGGAGAAAATTCAGAAGTTTTTTTAGAGAAAACTGGTAGAAATAATTCAAAATTACAATTCCCATTAACAAATAAATTTTTTTAAGGGTCAATTAAGTCTGTTTAGCCGAATTCCGTTCGTCCTTTTTGACTGAGTTAGTTTGCCTTAATTTAAAAATATATTATTATGAAAATACATGGAAATTTGAGAACTATAAATGCCTATCTCTCGAAAACTATAAAATTTTGTATTCATTATGCTAAAAAATAGTTATATAATTTTGTATTTCGAAACCGTTTGCAGTCGTCAGAGAAATCGTCCCACATATATCTAAGCGTCTAAAGGCCTCTTATGAAATTATTATAAATGTTTTTTTATTTTTTTATGTAATTATTTAAAATAAAAAAAGAAAAAGTTAACACCATTTTTCCATCCATGAAACAAACACGTACTACGTTTCATTAATTTTTTTAATATGGCAACATTGATTGACATCACTGCTGGTAACACTGCAAACTGCTCATAGAAAAGCGTATTTAAAGGAGGTGCGGGCCAATTGGAATAATAACAATTTTGGAAAATTTACACATTATTTACTTTTGACATTAGTATATTACGCGCCAAATATTTCAAAACTTCCAAAGATTTTTAATTTATATAAAATTTCTTACGTGTTTCAAGAATTTTGTGTAAAAGGTTTTTATGAAGATTGTTTGTTATTGCCAGAACGAAATAATTTTTAGCTCTAAGATAATTACAAAAGCGCATTTTTATTATTAGTTTGTCTTTTCTTATACAAATATTATTTTTTCAAAAAATATAAAATCGGCAAATGAATTTTAACGTGTCTTTGGTAATAGATGAAAAAATCAGCTGTTGGGTTAATCGCACCTTTTTTCAATAGGCCTTGGAACAGAGAAAACGAACATAAATGTGTATATGTGTATGTGAATGAAACAGAAAATTGAAACAACGAATTGAAAGAGTTCGCTAGCGAACTCATATTCAATTCGCGTTCGTTGAAGTTAAAGGACGGCAGCTGCGAAAGTCGGCAAATATTTGTTCTTGTATTCCAGAATCATCAACAAAAAAGTTTACAAAGCAGAGTATTCAAACTGTGCGTTTAAGAGTGTATGTGTTGCAAAAAGAAAATATATACATATATAATTTTATTTAAACAATTTGCACATTTATATTTATTGTTTGTGCATATTATTTTTGCAAATCTAACTGAAAGAATTGAAATAATTTATTAAAGAAAACTTTTGTGTGATTTTTTTTGTCTATAAAATATCAAAAAATAAGTGTGCAAAAAAGCGAAGGAAGAAAATATATGTAGTAGTTAGCAAAATTTTAAATAAAGAAATCAAAAAGAAGGAAAAAAATTAGAAAAGCGAATTTCAAAGAAAAGGTGAATCACGCGTACAAACTGAAAAAACATCTTCCTCGAGATGTAAAAAGTTAATTTGCAAAAATAATTTAAATAAATAGAATTTAAATCTAAAAAAAATTTATAATAAATTTGAATTTTATTTATTTTTTGAAATTAATTTAATTTTTCAGCTTAAAATAAAATAAATACAAAACGAAGAAAAAATACAAAAAAGGAGTTTAAAAAACTTAAAGAACAAATAATAAAACAAAAAAGAAATAAAGAAAAAAAAAATAAATTACACCAATACAACTTTAAACATTAATTTAGCGCAGGACAGTAAAGAGAAAATTTAACCTAAAAATTAAACAACAACAACAAAAAGGAGTTATTATTTAAACAAGAGTAAAAGAGAGTTGAAAAGAGTATTTTATACAATATAATAAAGCAAAAAAAGAAGTTTAAAAGCTAACAAAAGGACTTGTAAAATATATAAAAGTATTTTGTGTTGTGCGCATTTAAAATCTTATAAAAAAGTTTATTTTTTTTTAATAAATAAAAAAAAACTTACAATGGAGAACCAAGAAATGGATCAATTTTTGGAAAACAGACAAAATTATTTGATGGATAATAACATGCAGCACATGAATGTTAATGTTGCCAGTAATGCCGGTTGTGATGCATTAGTTGGTGGACTACAGGGAGAAGTTGGTGTTGGTGGAGTAGCCGGAGAGATCTTGGGTGTTAAATACGATGAACACCACGATGTTGAACACGATGTTGGAGACGACGATGAATTGAAATACGTCAAAGAAGTGCAGCAGAGCGAAAAGCAGCAACAGCAGCTGCAAACATTGAAAAACTTTGGCCTAGACGTTGATGGTGGTGCGGATACATATGAAACCAACAATGAGTTGGCAGAAAAAGAAACTAGCAACAATACTGCTGCTCATCATGAATACGGCAACGGTGATGGAGGTTTTGTTTTCGGTAGTGGAGATCATCACTTTCTACAACAACACCAGCAACAACAACATCATCACGATTTGTTTAACATGGGCAATGGTCATGATACCAATGGACATGATAACATGCACATGAATGATGATTTTGCTAATTTAGCTTCCACAGGTTTTGAGGAAAAACTCAATATGATGGACAATGAATTAGATGGTTTTAAAAATGAGACTGATTTCTCCTCAAATTCGAATGTTACAGAATCCGTAGAAGGTTTTGTGCCTCAAGTGGATGTTAAGATTGAAGCCAAACCAGAACATCATGAAATGTTGGATGAGGAAGAACCCTCATCTTTGGCCACAAATACTACAAATGGCACCAGCAGTCTCAGTGAAAATGTACCCGCCCAACCAGTAGTCGCTGCACATGAATCTCAACAAGGCTTCGATGATTTCATGTCGAATATTGAAAACAAGGAAAATTCAGATCCTCTGACACCACAGAGACCCCAAGAACTTGACTTAGATCAAGGACATTCTCAGCTAAATCCCGATGCTAAAGAATTTATACCTAGTTTTGGTTCCAATCCTGCTTCACCCACTTCACCCTTTAATACCGGATTACAGCAAACTGAGCATATGGAAGTAAGTGATGCCATGGAGACCCAAATGTATTTCGGTCAAGCTCCCACAGCTGTACCACGTCATCTTTTGGGCGATGATGATTTTGTAGCCCAAAGTCCACGTAAGGGTAAGGGAGATAATAATATGGATGCTGTTGCTTTACCAAAAGAATTATCTGAATTCGAACAAGAGGCTGATAAACGTCCACATGAATTGGAAGTTGAAGATGTCGATAACTTCCAGCAAAGAGATGAAGTCATGACACCCGATCAGGCCATACAACAGTTGCCTCTCGATGGTGAAGAGTCGCAACAGGATAAAGAAAATCAAGCTCCTACAGATTCTACTGATTTCCAGCCTTCAAGTTTTATGGATCATGGACCTGAAACCTGTGTTGATTTGGAAACAGATTTAGATATGCCATCAGCTGGCGGTATGACTTCCTTACAAGCTGAGGATGATGTCATGAAACGTTCCATGTATGTGGCCAGTGAAGGTGCTATTGAAGATGTTTTAAACAGTGTCCAACCAATTCCTACAGAAATCGATAGTGTTAATAATTCCTTTATTGAAGAATCTGCCACCGAATCGGCTGCCAATCAAATGGCTGGTGATAAAGAACTTTTGCAGGTTGAAGAAAAGGAACATGTTTCACATTCTCCTTCTACTGAGGAAATTCAAATGAATTTACAAAATACTTTGAATTCCTCAAATAAGGATATACCACAATTGCCTATCGATATGGATAATGCTCAAAATATGCAAGAATCTATGTATATGGAACAAGAACAACATTTGAATCAACAAGAAGATAAACAGTTTGAACAGGAACAGAATGAACAACAGGAACCATTACAAGTTGAAGAACAACACTTCCAAGAAGATATAACTGAAAGAGAACAACAACAGCAACAATTTGATAACCAACAATTCCAAGAGGAATTAGAGCATCATGAAGATAAACAACAGCAAAACTTCCAAGTTGAATTGCAACATGAAGAGCCACAGCAACATAATTTCGAAAATGAATTCGTTGAAGAAAAACCACAAGAGGAGCAACAACAACAACATTTTGATGAAGATTTCAATAAACAATTTGAACAACCCCAAGATATGTTCAAATTCGAACAAGAACAACAAGCTCCTCTTGAAGAACAATCACAACATGATGATTTCCATCATGACGATAAACCACAAGAAAAAGAGGCTGAAGAAAGTCTCTTAGCTGATACAACCAATCCCTTACTCGACAACTCTCTTGCAACTCCTGAACAACACAAAGATGATATGTTACAAGAATTTAATAGTGCTCCTGCTAATGAAGCTCTCAGCATTGAAACTGCTGAACATCAAGAACCACAACAACATACAGATGATGATATTATGTCACCTTCGTCTACAACCGATGAGAAACATTTACATGAAGAAACCAAAGAACAACAATTGTTCTCAATGTCCGGTTTGGAACAACAAATGAGCGATATGATGTTAAATAATTCCGATGGCCATCTTTCACAGGTAAGATTTTTTTTTTAATTTAAAAGTAAAGAATATAAAAAGCTATATACATAATCCTAGATTTGATTTTTGGAGGAGACTGGTTAAGAGATTAATTTGAAAATTTTTTAAACGTTTAAATATTGTTTTTTTGTTCTAATTTATATTTTGTTCTGGTTTAAAATTGGCATTTTCCGCTTGAACTAGTTTTTGTATATGTAAATTATTTTAATTACCTGTTAAGAACAATTGTTTGTTATTTGTTAAAGAAAACTGCTAACTGTTAATAACCCAACAAACATTTTTATTGGTATTTAAAAATATTAAATCAACGAATTTTTGCAAAGTTTTGTGAATATATTTTTTAATTAATTAGATATTAAAACTATATTTGGTTGATTTAAATGAAATCTTTGAATTTTTGAAAAGTTTTTACGATAAACAAAGTGAGATAGACGAAAGTAAATTAAAAATCTTAAACGATTTTCCTTTAATCTTTTATTTTAAAAATTGTTTTTTATAGAAGTTTGCTAAATGGGTATTACCCAAGAAAATAACAATGATTGTCTTTATTATTTTAATACTTTATTAAACATAAAGTGAAACGATAATTTTTTGATTAATTGATTAATAATTAATCTTTTTCAAAATGGTTTTAAAATAAGACATTCACATATAACCAGAAAATTAGCGAAAAATATAAAGATAATATAGAGTAACAAAACGTAAAACCGAAACCCATGGGAGGTATACAATTAAAGGTAATAAAAAAAGACATGATTTATTTTGCTTTTTTTTTTGGAAAATTATATTAAATTTATTTTTATTTTTTACCATATGATCGTTGCTGTTCAAGGTCAGATTTATTATAAAAATAAAAATAAAGAATAAATATAATAAACGAAAACAAATGTTTAAAATTTTACATAAACTGCATGAGTAATAAATTATTCCAAATAATTTAACAACCTACCCAATATACCCCCTCCCCCCACTTTTTTTATTTTTTTTTTTTTACAAAAACCATACAAAAAAAGAAGGAAATTTATAGGAAACAAACAAGAGTAAAATAAAACACATTTTTGTGTTAATTTAAATTGTTTAAATAGAAAAAAAATGAATAGAGTCAAATATTCATCCCCTACTCAATAAATTTATTATAACTAACTAACAAACATAAACAACAACAACATGTAATAAAAATTAAACTTAATGATGATGCATAACATTATGATGATTACGAGCAACATTATAAAGAATTTCTTCTATGAGAAATCATACGTTTATTTTATCTCTGAATAAAAACAATTATTGAAGAATAAACTTAAAGAAATGAAATAAAAAGCAAAAACAAAAACTTGTTTATTTGCCGGCAAATCGACAGCAGGCTAGAGTGGCAAACAAACAGCAACAACCCCTCTTCTTATTTATGCATGGGGTTTTCTGAGCAAATGTGTATGTTTTGTATGATCCAACCAACTACCAATACACCACACCTCAACAGCACTTTTATTATACCCAACCGAGAAAGAGAGCAGACAACAAAATCCTCTCAGTATATTGTTTTAGAAAGATTTAATTGTGGTAATGAAATGGGATTAAGTATTAATTTGTTGAAATTATTTATTTATTTTAGTTTGTTAAATTAAGTAAAAACTTTTTATTATGACTAAGGAAATTTGAATTTGTTGCTACAAATATCTCTTTAGTTTTAATAGGTCATATATTTAAGTTCTTTAGAGTTCAATGAAATTCTATCCCTAATTGGATTTAACTAAATATTTTTAATGAATCATATTGGATTTGAAGAAAAGAGTCAGTATGCTTTAGTTTTAGCAAAAATTGCCTTAAAAATCATTAACAAAAACTATTCAAAGAGATTGACTTATGTATTTTCTCTATTACTTGATTCTTTGAAATTATTATCAAATATTTCTACATTTTCGTTAGCTTTTTATTACTCCGTATCCTCAACTATATAGAATAAAATTAACTATATATGTTGCAAGATCTTGATGGAAGCTTCCTATTTTTCATTGCTATTTTTATACCCACCATCAAAAAATGATGG
>JACGTJ010000213.1:2146-14990 GCA_014858695.1 Chrysomya rufifacies | reverse complement strand
ATTACCATAAATCTTTGTTTTGGATTTATGAAGCCGTTATAAAAGTTAGAGACTTCATTGTTTCACTGAAAATTTTATTGATTTTTGGAGGATTTTTCGGAAAACATCTAACCTTGTTCGACCATCTGGAACGGGGAATGAAATAGGCTATTTTTAGAGGTTTTTTTGTGTTCCTTTATATTTTTTCATTACATTGCTTCTGGCATCACTTGCTATTATTTGTTTTTCTTTTTTTCTCGTATATTTTATTTTGGCTTGAATTTTGAGTGTTAAATTTTAATATAATTCCCCGTTCTCTTTGTATTTAACTTAAGTGCTTTTTTTTTGTTATTTACAAATGATTTCTTTTTTCATTTGCTATATTTTTAACGATTTTCAATTAAACAAAGAAATAAAATATTATGCTTTATATACTTACTCACAGACACATACACTTATAAAATTTGTTATAAAAAAATATATGTTTCATAAAGGACGCGCGCAGAAATAAGTTAAGAAAAAAAAAACAAAAACAAGTATTGTATCTAATTATCATTATTTAACCAAAAAAAAAGGAATGGGTGTGTTTTTTTTCTGGGCGAAAATAAATTATAAGATTTCAACAAATAAGAACAATTTTTATACTATATAAATTTCTTTATTCTCATAGTGATTCTGAGTTATTAATTTCTTTATAAAGTAACAATTTTTAATAAAATTTTGCAATATTTTATTAAAAATTTTGGTTTTGTCATTGAATCTTCTGACTTGAATCTTTTTTAACTTAAATTCCAAATAATGCACTCCATAAAATGGTCTTTATAGTGCTCTGATCCCAAAGGAATTGTAGAGATTATAAACAACGAAGCAACCTTTTGAAACTGAATTTCAGTTCTACATCTCTTCTAGTTTATTTCTCTTTAGATCCAATTCTCTTATATTTTTGTTCTAAATCAGTTCTAGTTACTATAAAGTTCTAATTCTATTCTAGTTCACTTCTAGTTTATAGTTGAGTTCTAGTTTAAATCTACTTCAGTTCTGGTTCAATTTTGATTCCATAATAGTGCTCTGACCTTTTGAAACTGAATTTGATTTAATTCTCTTATATTATTGTTCGAACTCAGTTCTAATTCTATTCGAGTTCAATTCTAGTTTATAGTTGAGTTCTAGTTAAAATCTAGTTATGGTTCAGCTTTGTATCCATTGTGTATTTCGTTTGAAATAAAATTATTTCGAAAATCAATGTTTATACTAATGTAATTCAGAACTTGTATAATTCTAATTTGAGTTGAAATGTTGTTCTTGTTCCGTTATAATTGAGATTTAGTTAATTTATTTTTTTGGTAACTTTCATATAACTCGGTACTTTGTTATCGAACTTAAGATTTGGTACTTTTTTATTGTTCGTTCGTTAGTACTTTTTGAATTGCGATAATTTATTTGTTTTTTTTTTTTTCATGTTTATTGAGTTTTTTTTTTACATTTGTCAACTATTTTGTCCCTTTGGTACATTTTTGGCATTTGGTACTTTTCTTATCCCCCTTTTAGCAATAGTTCTCTAACGTGCTTTAAAATTATTTCGGAATTTCTTAAGAACAAATTTATTGTTTTATTACAAGGCAACAATATAAAAAGTACCAAAATATTTTGGATTTTTCCTGATTTTTCTAAAAGTTTGGTACTTTTTTAACATTTGGTTCTTTCCTTATTTCTCCATTTTGGTAATTGTTTTCTAACGTGTTGCAAAATTGTTTTGAAATTTGTTAAGAACAAATACAATGTATTTTACAAAAAGTACCCAAATTACAAATCCTATTTTTGTCTTCTATTTGATACAAAGTTATAATGAGAAGCTTTAGTTTATACCTCTTTTTTCCAAAAGGGGCTGAATTTCTAAAAAGTATTACATGAATATCAAAATATCCGGCTTTAAAGATTCTATTCGTCCTGAAATCAAAACATCCGGCTTTATAGGTTCTATTCGTCAAAATATCCGGCTTTATAGGTTCTATTCGTCCTGAAATCAAAATACAGCTCACATTTCAACATTCAAGCGTTAAGACTATAGATTACTCTTCAGTTGTGAATTAGTTCTACGTTAATTCTAGTTCATTTCTAATTCAAATCTCATTCTGTACTATTTCAAATCAAGTTCAGTTCTAGTTCTTTGCGAATTCAAATTGTTGTCGTGTAAAATATATGTAAACATTTTATTAGTAAAAATTACTTTGTGTCGATCTAAAATTTGACACAGGGACCAAACCTATTGAAATTGATCATGGCCGTTCCATTATTTCACTTAGATCCCATACAAATACAACCCCGATACAAAGTTTAAAACTCATAGCGCTCTTAAATGCTTGCGTATTTTGAAGAAATTTATGGATCTTAACTTATGTGCAACATTTCATTTTAATCTGCCCATTGTTTCACCTAGCCCCCATGTAAATGACCTCCCAAAATGTTAGTAAAACACAGAACAGAAAAGTTATTAAATTGGAAGTGAGTTCGTAATTTTATAGATATTTTAATGAAACATGTCACAGATTATTACCTCGATAGTAGTACAAAACCTGTAGAAAATTATCATTATTTAAGCCTACTCCCCATAGAAATGATACTCGAAATAATGATCCCCCTCGGGAGGGGTTTTGAACAAATTAGTCTAAATTTGTTTTAACTTAACTTATGTGTCCAATTTCGTTTTAATCATCATTATATCGCCTAGCTCTCAAACAAATGATCCTCGAAAGAAGTAAGATTAGTTCAACTTGCATAAATGGTTTTTTTAAGATATCTCCGCCATTTATGAATGGATTCTACCGAATTTAAATAACAAAATTCTCACGACCCTAGCGAATGATTTGATATATATATTGTATAGCTTTATAGTCGGGGACCTTCATAAACGACATACCAACGAACCCACGATTCAGAATATACATATATACTTTATGTGGTCTCAGATCAAAAATGTTGAAATTACAAACGGAATGACAAACTTATATATACCCTTTCACTATAAGTGAAGGGTATAATAATTATAAAGGAAAAAATTATCTATAAAGAAATTCAAAAATGTTGTTACCAGTTTAAAGCGTTTCTAATTAATACTCCCAATAACATTGATATTTTTACTTTCATATTTTTGTTGTAATAGAATTCTGTTGTGTTAACATCCTCTAAAGAAGAAGGAAGAATTTATGTTTTTACGTATGTTACTCGGGTAAAAGAAAGGATACTAGAATGTGGGTGATAAATTCCTTAAAATTTTCAGTCTATTGCTATATATAATATCAGATCGTTATTATATTACCGGGTATATAACAGCGATTAGAATATTTTTTCACTGTCTACACGATACTTTTAGAACTACTGTGTTAATATATTGCCAAACATTTTTGGGTTAAAGTTTACTTAAATTTCCCGAGAAATATTGCTAAGGACATCCTAGCCGAACGTGGATCACGACTGGGAAATGAAGAAACTGGCACGTTTTTATCGTATACCAATGAAGGAAACAATTAAACACTGTCCTGCGTCACTAGATCGCACTTCGGTAGTTAAGGTTAAATTTCATAACCTAAAAATAATTTCAAACCTAGCGATAAGTCTAACAAGAGAGTTACTGAGCTATATAAGACTGAAATAGTATGTACCAATTGCTGTGGCTTGTATTAAATGTAATGAGCACCGTAAAGATTTGAATTATGGAAAGTTATCCTAAAGAACAAAAAATTTTAGACATTTTCTAATTTTTCCCAAATTGTAGTAAATTTTCTAAAGAAACAATATTTTTCGAAAATTTATCTTAAAGAAATTTTTTCAAAAATCTTGGAAAATATTCTTTTTTCGAATTGGATCTACTTTTCGGAAAATTTTTTAAGAGATAATTTTGAAAAAAAAATCCAGAATTTTAATTTATATTTTGAAGGTATTTCTTCCTAGCAGAAATTTCTGAAATTCGAAAATTTTCAAGACCAATTCTCATTTTCCGGTAACGGCAAAAGATAGGGTATATAATAAGAAACATTAAAGTGGACATCTATTTATGTTTTTGAAAACCCGGAATGGGGATTTAAGCAATAATTTAATAGATCTTAACTTATGTACCAATTTTGCTCACTTAGCCCAAAAAGTTGTACTTTTTGTTTTATATATTTTTTTATTAAATTTATTTCATAATAATTTTTATTACGAATTAAAAAGTTAAAAAAAATTCAATATTTTTCATATTTTTTAAAATTTTAAGATTTTTTATTTATTATTACAAAATTTTTATGTTATATCGAATTTTTAATAAAAATTACTTAATTTTTTCTTTAGTAATTAAAATTAACGTTAAAAATTACTTTTATTTTAATAATCCCATATGGTAACTTTGTTTTTGACATAAAGTTCTCCCACTCTTCTCACTCTCTCTATCTAGTTTTCTTAACTTATACAACTCTCTTTCATTAACTTCCCACTGAAACGTTATGAAAAATAGTGGAACATAACATCGCGCAAAAAAAAAACAATCAACACACACATACACACTCTACTTACTCTTTCTCTCTTTCGCACAAAATATAATAAAACAAAAACGCAAAACAAATATAAAACAAACAAAAACATTGAAAATAAAAACAAAAGGAGTATAAATCTATGGTACATATGTATGTATGTGTGTATTAAGAACTACTACTATTATAATTTTAATATAAAAAAATTTATATTAATGAAGACCACAAAAAAAAAGATATGCAAAATCTAAAAAAAAAGAAGCAGCATTAGCAAGAACATAAAGTAACAACAACAATAAAAACAAGTATGCTATATTAAACATCAATGCAGGAGACATAGGAAAAAAGAAGTATCTTGTATTTTTTTGATACTTTTTTTTCTTTATGGACAAACTTTGAAGGGGGGTCTTTGTAACTTAATAAATGTATAAAATAAAAAATGGATGCTAAAAATGGCAAATTTCGGGCTATTTTTAAAAAGCTGCTTAGGCACAAAATTAAGGAAGTAATTACATACTTAAAATACTAATAATTTCTTATGTTCGCAAATAATATTATTTTTATTACTTACCTTCTTTTTTAAAAGATCTTTAAACTAAATTTTATTAATTTATATTCCAACTATTTTCTTATGTAAAGTTTTAATTTATCTTTTAAGAAATTATTAAAAAATTTCCTTTTTCTTTTAATTAATATATTTAAATTTCTTTTTCTATTAAATTCTTTCTTTAAAATTACCAAATTTATTGATTTTTCTTTTTAGCTGCCATTATTTTTTGTTTTTTTTTATTATATATTTTTTCAGTAAGTACAATATATTTTCTTTATTTTATTTAATAACACACGCGGTCTCGTTTTAGATATTCGCTCCTTTTTCGCGTCGCTGTATTGTTAAAATGTTTAAAAAAATCTTCTTCATGTTTGGTTGGTTCGACAAAAAAAAATGTACGTTTAACTTAATTTTTTGTTGTTGTTTTTGGCTTGGCTACATTATTTTTCTTTCTTGTATGTTTTCTTCTTTGTTTGTCTTCTTCTTTTGCACAATACAACATCTCTTGCAGTTTTGTTTACTAGTTTCCTTTTTCACTTTGTTGTTTTTGTTTATGTTCTTTTTATACCGCACGCGCGTTCTTTTAGCAAAATGTTCCTGTGAGTAACTCACACACCAAAAAACGAAAAAAAACAACAATTTGAACTTGAATAAAAGCAAAAGCGGAAACAATAATGTCAATTATATGAAAAAGAATTGTTGTAAAAAACGCTTAATTTTTATTAGAAGCGTTTTAATTTACCGCAATTTGGCATTACTGTTAAGAGAATAAGATGTATGAAAGCGTGAGAATAGAAGAAATGTAAACAAACGTTTTTTTTGCAAAAATAATTTGTTTTTAATGAAAATTTTAAAATTAAGATTTTATGAATGTACTATAAATAAACTCTAGATGTTTTTTATTGTTATATGAAATCAGATTGGTTTTATCTTGATTCCGGGAGGAAATTCTTGCAAATAACCTTAAATATTAGATGGGCTAATTTTATAGCTCCAATATTTAAGCTTTTCAGAATACTTTCTTTTGGAAATTTTAGAACGTTTTGTTTATTTGTATGTTTTAACATTTTTGCAATTATTTCTTTGAACAGATTTTAATTTTTAATCTATTATCAAAATTTTGCTTGAAAATTTTTGGAAAATTTGTTATTACACAACCTTCGCTTTCAAAGTAATACGTTATTTACAGTTTTTGAGATATAGACTTTAAAAGTTCTACATTGTCTACATATGTGATTATATTTCCATTTTAAAGAAATTTTAAATTTATATTTGAAATTTTATATGAAAATTGTATAATTGACTAAGTAAGTTAAGAATTCTAATGAAATATTTAGCTAAATAGAAGAATTTGTTAAATTTGTTTTTTATTCTTTAATATTTTACCTATTAAATGGGCAACACTTTAGTTTGTTTACAATTGACAGCTGTATACGTTGTTGTTTTTGTTTTAAAAACAGGGGTGTTATTCACTATGATTAACCTCAAAATAAAAAAAAGGAAAGAATTAATTAGAAAAATATAAATAAAAATTAAAACTAAAAGAAATAAAATTATGCAAAATCCTGAAACGAATAATTTTTTAACAAAAATATATAAGAAATAATAACAAACTTTTTGAATAAATAACCAAATTCAATGTTTAAATTAGAACCTATATAAGCATTTAAGGGTTAATTTATTTTTTTAACTTTGTTTATATTTGTCTTCTGTGTCCAGGGTTTTCTAAACAAAAAAACAACAAAACTTTCCTCAACGAAAAGTAATTGGTAATAAAAATAAAGAAAATGCGCCTGCGCTTTAAAATTGTTTATAAATTATTAACCCTATTGGGTGCTATATTATTAATATTAATAATATTACTTAATACCTTGGCCAAACAACCTGCTAATGATGAATTTATTACTATAATAAAAGAAGAATCTATTGAAATTGTACCCACTGCTCTAAAATCCACAAATAAATTATTGAATTTAACAAATTTTGAATATTTATTAGAAAATCAAATATGTCAACAATATAAAAAGGAGTTGCAAGGTAAGTTTTCCAAAAATATATCTATAAAAACTTTATTAATTGTTCTCCCTCTACGGTTTTAGCCATTTTAATAGTTACCTCATATGTGGGACACGATGAACTAAGATCTGCACATCGTCAGGCTGTATCACAAGCTAAACTTTCGGAACTGGGCATACAAAGAGTCTTTCTTTTAGCCGCCATACCGGCTAAAGAAAAATTCATTAAACAATCTCAATTAGAAAATGAGCAACAAAAATTTGGTGATCTTTTGCAAGGTAATTTTGTGGAGAATTATAGAAATCTTAGCTATAAACACATCATGGGCTTACAGTGGTCTTCAACATATTGCAACAAAGCCAGATTTATTATAAAAATTGATGATGACATCATCTATGATATATTTCATGTTAAGCGTTATCTAGACGCTTTAGAATTGGAAAATCCCCAACTTACCTCCTCACAAGAATTATTGGCTGGTTATATATTAGACTCTAAACCGGTTATACGTAATCAAGCCAATAAATGGTTTGTTTCTCTGCAAGAATATAGCGGTAACGTTTATCCTTCTTATCTTTCGGGTTGGCTGTATATTACCAATCCAAAAACAGCCAAACGTTTAGTCCAGCAGGCTGATAACTCTCCAATATTTTGGATAGATGATACTTGGGTTACTGGTGTATTAAGAGAAGCCCTTCACATACCCATGCAACGTTTAAATGATTGGTTTTCCGTTAATCCAGAATTTTTAAATTGTTGTGTACGCGATTTGAAAGCCTCGAGTTTGGAATGTGATTTATATGTGGGTCCCAATGGAGGAGATGCAAAATTGTTAATCGAATTTTTACATAATGTTGAGAAATGTTACTATGATGAGTGTTCGAAGAGAGGTAAGGAGCAAAATTTAAAAAATACTTGTGTAGGGGAATATAAAAGAATATTACCCGATCATGGTGAGGCCAAAATCAAACCAGTTAAATTGGGTAGATGATAGTAGGAAGTTGAGGAGTTAAATAATTTTAGAGAATTTTTAATTGGACTCAAATTCGTATTTTTTTTTACTAATATATGGAAAATTTGTGTAATATAGTTTTAAGTATATATCATTCTTATAATAATTCAAATATTTTGTAATAAAATATTAATAAATTTTATTTATTTCTATATTTTAATAAAAAATAAAAATATTTTAAATAAACAATTGTTAAAATATCTCATGAAATATTAAAAATATAAAGCAATTAGAACATATTCTATAATTTTGTAAAATTCTTTAAATATTCTATAAAAAATAGGGTTTTTAATGTTTGCTCAAAATTTTCTAATAAATTTCTAATTTTATAATCATTTAGCGATTTTTCTCATTTGGTTTTTTTAATTCATCAGAAAATACAGTTTTCGTTTATTTTATATATTAAAATCTTGCTTAATTTTTATAAATTATAAAGATTTTTGTTATAATTATAAATTTTAATATAAGTGTAAAGCAAATCCGGTAACTTTACTTATTTTCTTTAAATAAATAAACTTTTACATCTCTGTTATTAACGAACAGCTGTTGTTAACATCTCTGTTTTTTGCCATATGAGTGTTCTAACTATTCTTTGGGCACAAATTTTTATGCAACTATTTTTTTTTTAAGTTTTCTTATAAAAAAATCTTAAATTTATCAACTAAAAGTTATGAGTTTCCTAAACAAAGAAGAACGTGCTAAATGTTGGGGTGATCGTGATGCCTATTGGAAGTGTTTAAGTGAAAATGCTCCACAGCACAGTTCAACATCAGGCGAAAAAGTGCCGGATGCTTGTAAAAAACTACGCAAACTATTCGAAACCAGTTGTCCATCAACTTGGGTAAAGCATTTTGATCGTAAACGTACTTATGAACAATTTAAGGAAAAAATGGAAAAAGGCTATGATCCTTTAGATGAGAAATTTAAACAAAAGGCGGGGCAATAATAATGAATAAAGACAAATTAAATAATTGTTAATTTTTATGTTTAATATAATTTAATAAAAAATAAATTGTTTTTAATTAATTCTAACTAAAAGTCTATTACATTTTTACTGCATATACTTCTTCTTGAGGCATATCTACTGATACTGAAACGATATGTTTGCCGGGTATCATAACATTACCTAAAATTCGAGCATCTTTACCACCCTCTAAGAATTCCACACACATGGACAACACAATATTGGCATCTTTGTCGGTGCAATTGAAAAATCCTACCAAAACACGACCATCCGTTATAACTACACGAAAAGGTTTTCCCAACCAACGTCTTAGATTGCGACGTCCAGGAGAAAGATTTTCATCATTTACCAGATATGCATTGGTAATAACATTATTGAGCAAATGATTCTGTGGGAAAGACAAAGATTTTATCAATAATATTGTTATATTATTAAACTAAAAGATGTACCTTGTTAGTATTACTGGAATCGGTCATAATTTTTTCTTTATTTTATGTATAATATTCAGAAAATAAATTAAAATTTCCTTTGTTGAAAATGTGTATTTGCCAAGGCAAAAACAAAACACTCACTATGAAATGTTAGCTTAAATAATAAACAAATGATAAATGTATTCTTTTAATTTGTTTCTGATCAATTTGTCCACAAACTATATATTTTGTAGTTTATATTGCAAAATGTATAAGTATAATATTTTAACAGAAATTATATGATAAATTTTCTTAAATGAAAACAAAACACTTAGTGGGGATGGTTGACATTAAAGTAAACAACAGAGATGTTCTAGACCTAAAATTGAAACATTCATTGAGAATTGTTAACTTGAATTTCACATTTTTTTAATAAAAATCCTTTTGTTTTATTAAATATTTATATTTCAATTATATTATTAAAAAATAATAATAATTACGTAGCAGGTTATGTAAAATACACAAGTGAAATGATTAGCTAGGAATAAACATTTTAATTTTTTTAATTGAACTATATTCTAATTTCCAAAGCAAATGTTTAAGTTTACTCACTTTAGAAAAATATTTATATGTCTCTACTGTTAATATAATTGTTTGGTTTCTCAATTAAATAAATTTGACAAATAATTTAATATATTTATTATTACTGGCCATATTTTTGTTATTATTTGTTGTCTTGTTATTTACGGGAATGTCAACCATAAATAACAAGTACATTTCTAATTTTCATATTTTTTGGAATGTCTTTTCAAACAGACTCTACTTATTTCCGTGCGATTTTAATTATATTTCTGTAGAAAATTTATTCTTCTTTATAGAGTTTCATTTTCAAATGCCTACATTTCAACATAACAACGTTAATTTCAATTTGTTGCGTTAAAATGTAGGGTATTCAAGTACTCTCATACTATTAGGTTATGCAAAATTGTAAACATTCACTGGAAACGGTTAACTTAGAATTATATTTAACACTTGATAAAATATAAACTTTAATTAGCTTAATTAAAATATTTCTCCAGTATAATATTTTATTTATATATTAACTAATAATTATCTTACATTTATTTTCTCAAATTATTTCTCTAATAATAATTTTTCAATAATTTTTTAACATTTTGTTTTAAATAAATTTTCTTTGTGTATGGCAACACTCTTTTTTTATTATCTTGACATTTTATTCTTATCTTTTGTTTATTTTTTATTATACCCCAACAAGTGGCTGCCGGTTGATTTTGTAATTATTATTTTTTTCTTTTGAAATTGAGCAATTTTGTTTTAATATCATTAATAAATATGACGGAAATTGTGTTTGCTGTTATTACGGGTAAGTTTTATTAAATTTTGTTTTAATAAGTTTTTGTATATAATAAATGCACACGAATTTTTTTAGTAAGTGACACTTGTCATCAAGATGCTACCAAGGATCGTAGTGGTCCCCGTTTGCAGCAACTAATTTCGGAAAATTTTGATAACTCTCGTGTTATCAAGGAAATTTTACCAGATGAACAAGATCTTATAGCACAAAAATTAAAACAACTATCAGCACCTGAGGCCGGAGTCTCTTGTATTTTGACAACTGGTGGCACAGGTTTTGCTCCTAGAGATGTTACTCCAGAAGCTACTAAGTCGGTTGTAGAAAAAGAATGTACACAACTATCTATGGCTTTGGCTATGCATTCCTTACAAAAAACAAAATTTGCTGCTTTATCAAGGGGTTTGTGTGGCATAGCTGGGAAAACTTTAATATTAAATTTTCCGGGTAGTGAAAAGGCCGTTACAGAATGTTTTGATTATGTCAAGGATTTGTTGCCACATGCTTTGCATTTACTCAACAATGAATTGGCTCTGGTGAAAAAAACCCATGAACAAATACAAAATAACCAACAAAATACCACAAATCCAGCTGCCGCAACTAGTACTCCAGCTCCTCATGTATGTCCGCATAAAACTGGCTTGGGCACAAAGGATGATCGTAATTCTCCTTTTCCCATGCTGCCGGTAACTGAAACTCTTAATATTATACTTGAAACCATAAAACCCCAGGCAACTTTGCCTCAACTTCTTAAAGATTTTAAATCTCCGGTAGATATTCCACCCTTCCGGGCCTCCATAAAAGATGGTTATGCTATGAAATCTTCAGGTTTTTCAGGCACGAAAAAAGTTTTAGGTTATATATCGGCAGGTGATAGTCTGATTGAAACTGACTTTCAAGAAGATGAATGTTATAAAATTAATACAGGAGCGGCAGTCCCCCTTTATGCGGATTGTGTTATTCAAATAGAAGACACTAAATTGCTTAAAACCAAGAAAAATGGTTTAGAAGATTTGGTCGAAATATTAGTGGATCCCAAAAAAGATTTGGACATAAGGTTTGCAAAAACAATCTAACACATTCTCTAAAAGAGGTAAAAAAATAATCTTAAAATTTCAGACCCATAGGTTGTGATCTAGCCAAAAATTCTTCACTATTTCCCAGTGTTGATCTTTCGCCAGTGGTAGTTAAATCCTTAATGGCTTCCGTTGGTCATGCTGTGCCTCTGCACAAACCTTTAGTGGCGGTTATTTCTACTGGCAGTGAGTTATTAGATCCTTTGGATTATCCTATAGAAGGCAAAATATATGATTCAAATACCACTATGCTAAAGCAGCTATTACAATACTTTAGTTTTGATTGTGTAGTAACTAAAGTATTGACGGATGAGTAAGTTCTTATCCCACCCAAAAGAAAAAATAAAAATGTTCTTCATAACTTTTTTTTTTTACTTAATTACAGTTTTGATGAAGTTTATGAAACTTTACAAACCATTTACGATGAAGTTGATTTTGTTATTTGCAGTGGTGGTGTTTCCATGGGCGATAAAGATTACATTAAGCCAGTTTTACAAAAATTAGGCTTTAAATTGCATGTGGGTAGAGTGAATATGAAACCGGGGTAAGTTTCTCTTTTTGTATTCCTTTTTATTAATTAACTTTTATAATTTTTAAAAATCATATGTATTTTTCAGTAAACCCATGACTTTTGCTTCTAAAAATGATAAATATTTCTTTGGTTTACCCGGCAATCCTGTCTCGGCATTTGTTTGTTTTCATATGTTTTCTTTGCCGGCTTTACGTTGGGCCAGCGGTTGGACTTATGAGAAATGTATGTTGCCAGTAGTACAAGTAACGGTAAGTTTAACTATATATTTTTCTTTTAACATTTATATTTAAGTTTTTAAACATTTATATTTAAAAAATCAAATATTGTGTGGTCTGGCTTATTAAACTATAAAGATATGAATAAAGAAACGCAACTGTTTTAAACTTTAAAGTTTGGAACTGAATTAGAACTGAACTAGAACTAAATTA
>JACGTJ010000210.1:20984-36059 GCA_014858695.1 Chrysomya rufifacies | reverse complement strand
GTAACGGGAAACTAAGATGAGAAAAATGGGCGTGACCCGCCCACTTTTTCGCCCACTATTAAAAATGTGCCTTTTTAAGCACATTTCGCCTTAAATATTAGACTAACTCTTAGATAGTAAAAAGAATATTTATTAGAAATGGTCGTGCCCCGCCCACTCACAAACTTAAATGATTGGATGTAAACGATGAAATTTTCGATGATTTGGTAAGATTCGGTCAAGCCGAATATAACATTCTTACTTGTTATTACTTTTTTTGTTGAGTACGGGATTGAGCAATTGATTGAGTTTAGACTGGGGGTCAAAAATTTGCAATGGCTCCTTTTTGAAATACATTGGATGTAGATTTAAAGTCTAGAATTTTGAATGAATGAAGAATTTGGTGGCTATAAGCTTTTGAATATTTCTGAATCAATAGGAATTAGTTGGGAACTGATTGGTGACGACGGCCATATGAAAGTCAATGGTCAAATGTAAAAAGACATTTTGTTGCTGCTGTTATATCTACTACCCAACTATATCGGCGCTGTTTTAAGTTTCATCTTTAAAATGTTAGTGGATGGTAAAATTGTTTAAATAATACGCTAGTTATATATTTTAAGGTTTTGCTTGCTATATTTTAATAGATTCATGGGGGCGAAATAGTTGATATATATCCTAATTTTTCTCGCAAAACTTGTTTTATTAATAAAATGTTATTACCCACACCAGCATAGTTGAAGAGGATATAATGCGCTTGTGCGGATGTTTGTAACACAAAGAAACATTTCTGAATATCCACCAAGTCAAAATCATTTTCTGTCTGAATCGATGTTATAATATCTGTCCGTCAGTCTAAAACAAACTCTACCATATTTTTAAAGCTATCGTCTTGAAATTCAGCAGAGATAATTAATTAGGCAAAATGATCAAACTTATTGAAATTGGCCATGATCGGTCCATTATTTTATCTATGTTTTGAAAACATAAGTTGTTTGAATGTAATGTTTGATTTAATGAAATTAGGAATGTATAACTTTCTTTTATTTATCTCAAGTTATGTGCCAAGTTTCATTGTAAGCAATTTATTATTTTACTTAGCTTCTATACAAATACCCTATGAAGATTATGCCAAAAACAAATGATGAAATTTGTGAACATGGTTGTTATTTTGTAGATATTTGGCATAGATTATTATTTCGATACTAGAAAAAAGCCTGTATAAAATAGTCATAATCGGTCCTTTATTTCCTTTATCCCTCCCAAATAAACGACCTTCCAAAATAAGTCATAAAATGCTTAAATATGTGAATAAGGTTTAGGAATCTTGTTAAATTTTAAAGCCAGATTGATGCAAAAACACAACCTAATAAAATTGTTAACGACTAGTCCATAACTTCATCTGGCATAGAGTGATGTAGGGTATATTATTGTAGGGTCTTAAGGAAATTTGTAATTTTCAAAACAAATAAATAAAACATTAAAATATTTTTAAATATATAATTCAACATATTTTTATTTCTAATTTTTTGTATGTATACATTCTTTTTGTTATTAATAAAAAACATTATTAATTGATTCTGTTTTCACAACAACAAAAATTATATCAATTATTTTTCTATATAAAAAGTGTAAGAAGTGTAGTTTGCAGGTATAAATCAATAACTTAAACATAATTATACAATATAAACTAATCACTACATAACAAAAATTAATTTCTAATTTAATTTAGTATTAATTATTATATAACTACTAATGCTAATTCCTCTGATTTCTGTAAAAGTTATTATTTTTTTTCTTTTATATATAAATGTTAGCTCTTATTTGCATATTTAAATTGTATTTTTTTTTTTTAATAAACATATAAACGAATGATAATAATAATTAAAATATAATAAAAATTAAATATGAATAAATGTAAAGAATTGAATGCAAATCAAACGAAAGCATAAATTTTATGCATATAGAATTAAATTTAAGTTTTGTGAAAAAAACTATAACGAAATATTTCAAAATTTAAAATAATAATAAAAGAAAAAAAATGCAAAAATGGTACGTTTTTCTTTTGTTTTATAACATGATTACAATAAAACAACTAATGTTAATTGTTTCATAAATATTTACATAATAATTAATTAGTTAATAATTTGTCATTATTTTTCAAATATTGCATGTTACTAAAGAGATATTTTTTAACTTATTTGATTTTCCTTTTTCTAATTAACAAATTTTACAAAACTTTTTAGTTTTATGTTAAATTTCTTGTAGATTTTAAAACGTTCTGAAAATTTGGTTTGCGTTTGTTTAATCTTCATTTTATAAGGCGGCCAGCCGTTTGTATTCGAGCACTTTTTGGTTCTATATGATAAATGCAAAAAGTATGGAAGCGTTTATTGTGGTTTTGGGAGGAATTAAATGTTTAGTTAGTTGGCGTTTTTTTTTGCATTAGCATTTAAACAGTCTTTGTTTTTTTGTTTGTTACTTTTTTCATCAGGTTTTTTTTCTTCTTCTTCTATTTTGGAAAAATTATATTTATCCTTATAAGTAATTTAAGTCTTTATTTCATATCACAGCCGTTATTTGTTGCTACAGTTGTTGTAGCAACATTAGTAGGTAATGTTGATGAGCTTGATGCCTCCTCCTTTATAAGAAGGTTGCTATCGTTAGCCCATTCCTATATACGTTTGCTTTTGTTGGGATGTATATATTTGCAGGAATTGCCTAAACGACAGTGACCACGCATATATGCTTTACAGACGCCATTATTATTGCCTCCACCGCCACCACCGCGATTATTGGAACCAGGTCCAGCTGGTCGCCAATTACCACCACCGCCGCCTCCTGCATTATCTTGGAAATTAGAACCACCGGTGCGCCAATTACCACCACCATTATTATTGCCACGATTGTTGTTTCTATTGTTGTGACCACCGCCACCGCCATTCATCATTTGGGGTGGACAATTGTTGCCCATGGGTCCGGGACCCATACCATTCATCATGGGTCCATTGGGACCCATGGGTCCAAAATTATTGGGACCATTATTGAAGTTATTAGGGCCGTTCATGAAGGGATTATTGTTAGGTCCTCCAAAGTTAGGCGAAAATTGATTCATAAAATTTTGTTGGGGTCCATTATTCATCATGGGTCCTGGACCCATTGGACCAGGGCCTCCCATATCCATAATGGGACTGCCATGATTGCCATTGAAGGGATTACCCATCATAGGGCCATTAACACCCATAGGTCCTCCCATTGGACCATTACCAGGACCTTGCCATTGATTTGGACTGTTTTGCATTACAGGACCATTGGGACCATTTGGTCCTCCATTGCCGCCAAATGGACTGACAAAAGGATTGAAGGGATTTCCACCACTTTGTTTTGGATTCATGGCCGGTACATTTGACATTTGGGCAGGACCATTACCAAACATATCCACCGGACTACCCAAACCGCCAGTACCATTATCACCTTGTTTTGGTGAGCCGCGTGGTTCAGGCCATGGCATGCTAGTGAAATCATTAACCGCATCTGGATTACCAGTCAAATCTTCCAGAGGTATAAGAGGAACATCATGATTAAAAGCTGGTTCAAATTCTGCTTCGGCCGGTGAATCAGGTATTAAAGCATGCGTAAAATACAAGGCCCTCAAAGTAGTCAATTCACGTTCTGCCTGAATCTTTCTTTGCTTCGATTGATTGCCATCTGGATGGGGCGGTACATCATCTACTTCTATCAAGGGCTTCCAGTGTGTTTGAGGTTCCATGTTGTCCTCTTGATTGAAACCTCTGCGCGCCATAACAATAGCATCACGTTCACTAAAACGTTCCATATTCTTCATATCCATAAATGAGGTCTTGGTAACATTACAACGTTCATTTTCATCCAATTCAAAGTAACGTATTTGTTCTAGAGTTTCTTGTGGACGCCAGGTCAACTTCTTTTTAGGTCCTTTGCGGCGATGTAACATTAAAACTCCAGGTGGTCCATTTGGACCACAACCAGGGCCAGGTTTTTTCTCCGTCACCATTTCTACATCATTTTCATCTTCTTTGGGTGACGATTCTCGACTAGGTGAAGCCGCCGTGTCAGTTTGCATTTTCTCTTCATCACCATCTTTGCTTTTGTCTGTATTATCACCTATCTCGTTAATCTCTTTCTTTTCCTGTGCCACTTTCTGTTCAATATCTTCTTTAACCTTTTTCAACGGTATATCATCATCGTCATCAAGATCTTTATCATCTTCATTCGTATTTGAATCGGAAGATTTTGTTGTGGCATTTGTTTCTTCATTTTCCTTGTCGGATTTGGAATCTTCTGTTTTCGCCTCATCCAAAGTATCTTGATAGAATTTCAAAGGCATTACTTTGGGGGCATCAGGACTTGTAGGTGATGATGGGGCAGCATCTTTACCATTTACTAATGGTGTATTGGGACGTTTACGTTTCGTAACCTTTTTGGGTCCCGTAGCCGCCGAAAGAGCATCAGAAAATAGATTTGTTTCAACTAAAGTTTGTACTGTAAAAGTTAAAAAGAAAACAATATATTAGTATAATTTATAAAGGAAATATTTTGCTATTTAAAAAATGAGGAGAGAGAAAACGTTATATTGTTGTATTGCAGAGACTTTTGCTTAACAGCAGCTGAAAAGATTAGAAAATTATATAAAGATTGTAAGGATGAATGAAATCAATACGCCTTCAACCGTCTCATTATTCTAAGAATCATTATAATTTGAAATTTTCAAAACAATTGAAGTCAGAAAAGGTTAAATAGATCATTCGTTGGAAAGATCAACTTTAGGTTACTTAAATCTTTCAATATAATAAGTGTCCTTTATTCGGGACGATTAAATAACTTTATCCTTTCTTTCGTTTTTATAAATATTAGAACATTTGCGTTTTATTTTTTTTTTTCGAAATGTTATAAAAGATTTTAGCTTTTACCACCAGTAAGATTTTTATGCCCACTCTATTTCTACAACTATTTTGATTTCCAAAACTTGATTGGAAATTCAAAATACTTGAACTGATTAATAGAATCAATAAGCAAAATATGAATACAAATCGTTTTAAATTGTGTTCATTTAACATTTAAATAACATTTTGTTATTAAAATAAGGGACTTCACCACAATCTTGTTATTTATTTGTTAAAAAAATTCCTTAGGAAATAATGTACTAAAATTTCGTATAGGAAAAAGTTGAAAACTTCTTATTGGAAAATCAAAGATCTTTGCACGATCACATGTAATACTCGCATTTGCAACATGTAAAAAGAATCTGGCAAGAAAATAAATTAGTTAGCGATAAACCTAATAAATAGATTCAACATTATCGATTGAAGTAATTTTGGATAGAATGCGCAAAAAAAAAAAAAATGGTTTCGCAAATGCCCTCTTTTAGAACATAAAAATCTTAATATAAAAAAAACTGATTTCAAATAAATACAAATAGCTTTAATTCTTTGAGCCTGGTAGCATATTTCTTTTTTTACATGAAAACTTTAGAATATTTGTTAATTTTCAAAATATTTCTTAATATCAAGAGGTTTCAAAACAAAAAGTAATCACTTTAAATTAAGAAACTGATCAAGAGAGTATAATTTGAAGTAAATTTTACTAGTTGAATAAATAACTGGAAAATTTTAAGAAATATTTAAAAGAAATTTGTAATAAATAACTAGGGAATATCTCCTCATTCAGGATCAGCTATTACAACTTGAGTTTAATATATTTTAAGTAAGGCTTTTAGTATTTAGTTTAATTAGTCATTAAGTCTTTATATTTTGTTACAAATAAAATCTAAAACATGTTATAGTCTTAATAATGAAACTTTCTTATTCACATTATCTGAATTCATTCAACCCAACCCAATAGTGTAAAACTTTAATTCATTATCAATATGTATATGAATATGAATTTTGATTTAAAATTTACAAAAATATTAATATTAAATAGATGAATTCTACTAATATTAAGAATTTGTTCATATACATTATTTACAAAGAAATGTATTTTAAATATGGAAAACTTTCTCCGAACTAAGCTTAAGTTAAAAAAAGTAGAAAAGAATTGAAATATTTTTAAAATTAAAAACTATTCTCATTTAAGAAAAGGTTTATATAATTTCAAACAATAGCAGCAAATTGGTATAACTTGATACTAGAAGTAATACGCTCAAATTAAAATAACTTTTCTAAATTAGAAAATCTTATTGTTTTTTTTTTTAATTTTAGAAAACAAAGTGTTTAATAAAATCAATTCTTAAAACAATTCTATGTTAAAACAAATAGTGCAAAATGTTTGCAAGAATTTAAAATATTTAGTTATAGTTAATCGTTACGAAAATGAAGTTTCTTTCTTTTGAATATATACTAATTAAATGCAATTTTTTTTTTAGGAAATTGTAGGAGGAAGACACGAAATTTTAAAGTCTAATGTTGAAAAAAATCGTATCTACGATTTGATAAAGTTCAAAGAGGAAGAGTTCTAAACACTCGAATAATTTAATAAATTTTTTTAAAAAAATATACTAACAAGGACTAAAATCTTTATTACAATTTCCTAATCTTTTTGAAAATTCTATAAAACGAAAAATACTTTTCAATTTTAGCCTTCAGTTGTACCAACTGAAAGATTATTTACCCAAATCCACAATAAAGTTAAATATACATTAGAATTTGATTTGTTTATAACGAAGGGGGGGTTTTGAATTCAATCCCTGAAGAAGCTAAATATTAAGATGATTATTTTGTGTCATTATCATAATCAATATTGAAAATGATGAAATCGAAATCGCTTGAAACGGGAAAATGTTTGCGTATGGATTTTTTCAGAAAGTAAAATGAAATTGTGCCTTCAGATTTTGGAATTGAAGTGAAAAAGTTAAATATTGAAATTAAATGTTGAAGGAACTCATAAATATTCTAAACTATTAAAAAAGTGTTATTGGAGAAATCAAAAGTTCTATTGAGAAAAATCAATTTGATATCAAGAAACAAAAATTACTATTAAGAAAAGATAAATCTGAGAAATCAATTTAAGAATCCTAATAAATAACGGTTGATATTAAGAAAAATAAATTTCATATTGAAAACTAAGAAATTGTTATAAGGAAATTAGGATCAATGTCAGAATTGTATCGCATGAATCGAAATTAAAATTCAAATTTACATTTCTTCATAATCTGTACTTCTGAATTGGTGTTTTTTTTTAATAATAACTTGCACTTCTGAATTACAGTTTGTATTTTTCCAATATTATTTTCGATTCTCATAACTTTTCTTCCATATAATTTATCGTTTCTAATATTAAAAGAACTTGGTTTTCTCAAAATCAATTTGGATTTTTCGTATTTAACATCTGAATTAGCAAAAGTTTATAAAAATAGATTCCTATAATTTTTGCCTTAATTCGTAAAATTCGCAAGTACTAATTTACGAATTGAAGTCAAAAACTTTAGGAATCTATTTTTATAAACTTTTGCTTATTCAGATAGAATTATACAAGATTAATAATATAATTTAGGGGAAAAAATTACTGTCAAAACATGAGAAACTCAAAAACAATAATGTTAAAATTTCATGTATTTCTTAAGAGTGACGCAGTCGCCTTTGTAGTCGTTTCAAACGACAAAATTTAAATTTAAATTTAATTTAAATTTTGTATAATTTTTGTTGTTGTCTACAAAAACATAATAACGTAGTTTAACTACGACTATCGTTTTAAGACCGACTAATAAAATTCTCTTTTAAAATTTCAACGAAAAGATCTCGTATATGCTTCCCTAGAATTTTAAACATTATAATTTAACTGCGCATGTCCTTTTCCAGCTTTATAAACATCAACAACTCATTCATTGTGTATAATTCAAATACCAATTTTTAAAATTCATTTAAAAAGTATATAAAAGTTTTCATTGTAAATTTGCTACCAAACTTCAAGAACTAACCAGCTCAATATTGTTTATTTTTTTTTATTGTTTATAAAATCATTTTATTTGTTTTTTGTTTCTTTTTTTTTAAATAAGTTTGTTTTGTTTAAACTAATTATTACTAAATAAATTAATTGTATTTGTATACTTATCACACATATGTATATTGATAGTTACCACACTTGTTTTGTTCTGAAAACTTTTTTGTAAAACAAAAAAAAAATTTTGGTTAAAAAAAAAAAATATTTACAAAAAATAATGAATTCTTCCAGTATTCTTTGAATAGTTTCATCATATGTTGTTAGTTACTACCCTTATTTGCTTCCAAAGTTTATGTTGTGTCTGCTATTTCTGATCGCTTTCAAGAGGTGAAATGAGTGATGGTGTTTGTTGTAAAGCTTAAGTTTAATATCACAATAAATTTATGTACACTTTAAGACTTTTTCTCCAGAAGTTTATGTAATGTGTGTTAAAATAAATAAAGCACTCGCGTCATTTGATGTATATTTTGTTAGTCTTAGACGGTATAACACTTTTTAATAATTTTGCATGCAATAAAAGTTGAAAATATTTAAAGAAAATGACGTAATCACTAAAAAATATTATAATGAAAAATTTGTCATTTTTTTTTTTTTGTTTATAAGCGATGAACACAAAAAAAAAAATGAGAGAATGTTATTTTTATAAGTTGCTAACATCAAATCGGTAAGAGAGTGATCTACATTAATATTCCGGCCAGCACGACTCTTAAGGGTTTTATAATAAAAAAAAAAAACACTCAAAGGAACAAAAACATATGCCTCTTATTTTCCATAAAATCGAGTTACTAATGTTGCTTTAGCAGCATACATCTTGTTTTTCCATAAACAGAGTTTCCTTGTTGTAGTAGCGAAAGTTTTGTCCTTGTTTCTGATTTGACAGCCTTCCATCGACTAAATGATTTCATTTCATTCTTCATTAAGTAGAAGCGGCTGCTGTAGGAATGGGTACTATTTAAGGATGTTCGAATGGTGCAGCAAAGATTTATATTTATGTAGGCATGTTCTCAATTAAGTGGATTATTGAAGATTGCAAATTATTTCCATAATATTTAAACTGACTGAATGTCATGTTGTATCTTTTCGTACCATTCGAAATGGTTTTGATTTAGTACTAGAAAATTCTCTTAAACTAAAATCGTTTTTAAAGTTCATGACTTTTCTTTTAGAACAGGATTTAATCCTATCTCTCAAACATACTGGGAGTGAAGACTTAATGTTCATGATATTTTTCTTGCCAAAATTTGAATTGTATATCAGTGCCAGAGAAATACGATACGTATTTTCATCTAATACTCAGTCGAAATTAAAGTTTCGGCAAGAAAAAGTGTCATGTCATGTACTAGAGGAAGCAAAATTTTAACTTTTTTGAAGAGTGTTGTTTCTATTTCGAAAATTTTAATTCCTACCTAAGTATATAATCGTTAGCCAACTGTACTGTGTGTTACAGTTTTTCTTTGTTTGATCTATTACTATAAATTATTGGTGTAGTAGGATAGAAATGGATGAAAGATTGGTTATGGGAGCATATACTACGTGCAATTATTGAATATTTCGACAATAAGAATAGACATCAGTCTTTCCGACTAATTCATTAAAAAGATTTCGAAAAAAACCATGCATATATAAGAACATGCGAAAGGAAAACATGTGGACAATGAATAATTTTTGTGCAACAAGGATAAAAGTGTATTATGTTGAAAATTTCATGGGTTTTGTTGGTGCAATTGAAACTAATTGGGACAATTTTAAATGGGATTAATTGGAAAAAGGAAAATTTCTAAACAAAGGGTAAAAAAAAATCGAAATTCCCTAATTATATGGCAGCAGCCTAATGTCCTTGAAAGGAGAGTAATTTGTCTTTGGTTAGAACAATTATTCATAATTTGGACAAAACGTATGAAATCGCAAATAATCAGAAATTGTTCAATTTCCTTTGTAAATTTTATAGAAGTTTGAATGAAAATAGAGATTCTTATGAAATTCGCGAATTTGAAATGAATTCGAATCGAAGCTGAAATTAGATTTTTATCAAAATCATTCAAATTCTATCATCAATATATTGAATAATTGTAAAATATTTTGTAGTAACAAGAAAATTTCTTCCCATCATGGGAATAAAAAAAATCTATAATAATAACTTATATCAATTTTGTTTCAAATAGCGGAATGAATACTCAGTATATATTTAAAAATATGATTTCCATTGGACAAATATTTGCCCCTTTTGAATTTAAGTTATTTGTAACATATCGCCAATTTCCTGCGAAAACATCGCAAATCAATTTTTCAATATTCGAATTTTTCCATTGGACAAATATTTGCCCCTTTTGAATTTAAGTTATTTGTAACATATCACCAATTTCCTGCGAAAACATCGCAAATCAATTTTTCAATATTCGAATTTTTTATGGTCAAATTATGTTTTTTTCTTCAATATGAATTAAAATATCATTATGAACCAATTTTCTTAAATTATTTTAGTGTAAAATGTTATTCAAAATTTGTGAAAATGTAAAGGTCCATTATTTTAAGAAATATTTGTGTTTGCCACAAAAAGAAAGGTTTATTTCAAATTGAAACCTTTTCGTTACTTCATTCTTTAATGATTCCAGATTATTCGTTTATTGCAGCAAATAAGCGATATGTTCTCAATTTAGGAAAAAAAAATCTGTTCCGAAGTTGTATATCACTTATTCCACAAATACATAGGACTGTTTCTTTACATCCCAAAGTTTACCAAAATTATACAAAATTGGTCGACGTAATGTCAAATTAATATACTTAAGTACGGAAACAGTTTTTGGTACCTTTGGAATCTATTGTGCACCTAAAGTAGAGTGCAGAAACAAAGCTTATAATTTTAGCTTTTGAAATTTAGAAGTTATTCACTAACATTTGTTAATTTTTATAAAGAAAACCCAATAAACACTTTACTGTTTTTAAAAAATCATATTCCAATTAAAAGAATCCCGCCATTGCAAACAAAAAAAAAATAAAATCAAGTTATTTAACCAGAAAACAAAATATACACCATTATAAAAATGTTCACTAAATATTAAAACGTTTTCCAACACTACACATTACATAAATTCGATTTAGCTTAGACACATATAATAGGTGTCTATGCTAATGATGACAGCTGCATACTTTGGTTTTGTTCTTTGTTATTTTTCTTTTTTGTTTTCTTTTTGCGTTTAGTTAATTTTTTCAATATACACACACACTCATTCATCATCACACCACCACCTTTTGTTCTTTAACAACAACAACAAAGTTCTAAAATAAAAGCGCCAACAAACGAAGAGATTAAAAACAAAAACAATTTGCAATGACTGAGCGAGTGTAAGCAATAAACAAAATCCACAAAGTCTCTCTCAAAAGCCAATTATCACTAGGGTATATAACAACAACATTATAAGTTGTAGGCTAATGATGACGGTATTTGTGTTAAGAATATTTAAAGACAGACAATTCTTCTTCTTTGTCCATTCTCCCAATCACCATAATGAGTCATCACATTGCGGCATGTTTTGTTTTGTTTTTTCTTTCCTTTGCCTTCGTTATTGTTCATTTTCTTTTTGTATTATTAACAGGGATAGAGAGGTAGTAAAAGAGTGCTGTGTAGTAGGAGAGGCGCATTAGCAGACCAACCAGTGTGGTAGTAGTTTCAGGGTTGTAGTAACAATTTGTTTGCTTTCTTTTCTAAAAACTTTTTCTAGCGTTAAGAGTTTAAACAAAAATTTTGATATTAAAAGTAAATAATTAAAAAAACAATACTTAATGCATAAGCAAAAGCCCAACGCAACAACAAGATAATTGTTTTCTCTGTAAAGAAACAAAGAAAAGGGAAAACGGAAATTAGTAACTGATTTCAAAGTCAAATACTTACTCTTTTTTGGTGGTATTAGCTTAATGGCTCCAGGTTTTTCATTGGCCACAGATACATTGTTAATATCAATTTTGGGTTTCTTTTCCGAGGGCAAATCTCTAGGTGGCGGTGAGGTTCTTTTCAACGAAGAAGGTAGTGAAGAGGGCAACACTGTACCGGGTGGTGTGGTGGAAGAAGGTTTCTTTAGGCCCTTACGTGAGGGTGGTGGAGGTGCCTCTTCCGTTAGACCATGAGAACGAAATTGTGATTTATAGGTTTTTACAGTTTTTGTCTTTTCCGTATCTTTTCTAATTTCTATTGACATGGAGGCTTTTTTGGAGGGTATAGTTATGGAGGTGGGTTTATTTGATTCTGAGCTTTCTGATTCTTCTTTTGATTTCTTGGATATTTTAGCTAATTTATCTATAGTGGATGATGACGAAGATGATGAGCTTTTATCTTTATCAGATTGTTCTGATTTATCTTTACTTTTTGATGATGATGAGGACGATGATGAAGAAGACTTTTCCTTATCCCTATGTTTATCTTTTGAACTAGATGATGAAGAAGAACTAGATTTTGAAGATGACGATCTATGTTTACTGCTGGAACTACTGCTACGTTCTTTATCCTTATCTTTACTGGAACTAGAACGTTCCTTATCACTGCGATGTTTATCACTAGAACTACGATGTGAGCTAGAAGATGAAGATTTTGATTTGCTTGATGAAGACGAAGAGCTCTTTGAAGATGACGAAGAAGATTTATGGCTGGAAGATCGGTGACTTGAAGATGATGATGAAGATTTGGAAGATTTGCCTTCCCTATCTTTATCTTTTTCCTTGTCTATACTACTGCTACTGCCACGTCTCTCCTTGTCTTTAGAACTTCTACGATCCTTAACAGATTTGTCTTTTTCTTCTGTTGACGATTTTTTATCATCTGTTTTTTTAGTTTCTTCTACCTTTGTTTTGTCTTCCGTACTGCTGTTACTATCATTATCTTTTTCAGTTTTATCCAAAGACGAACTATTATCATCAACTTCAGTTACTTTGATGGCTGCATTATCCACTGTGTCCTCAGTGATTTCTGGTTCATCTACTTCTTCATCAGCTACTTCATTTGATTCAGTTTCTTCCTCCTCCTCTTCATCTGCTGGCGTGGTAACTGCTTCAGTAACGGCAGCTTGTGTGCTTTTTGGTGGTACTTTAGCTAAAATTGATTGTCCATCTTTAATTATGAATTTATATACCAAACCAGATTCACTGGCTTTCTTTTGAGCAGGTGTTAATGTATAATTTGTTACCACTGGTTGGGGATCTACACCACCTAAAGGATCTTGATCTTCTTGTTCATTTTCCCTGCTAGTATCCTCTTCTTCTTCATCCTCTTCCTCATCGGCTTGTTCTTCCGCCTCAGCTTCCTCCTCTTCTTCTTCCTCTTCAAAATCTTGTACTTTTTTCAATGATTTTTTATTTGTTTTTGATTTTGTCTCTTCTGTTGGCGTTTGCGATTCTTCCACCACCTGTTTTTGTTGTTGTTGTGTATTTGTAGTGGCGCTTTGATTTGCGGTATTCATCAACATTGTTGTTGTTTGCTGTTGTTGCTGTACATTTACAGAAATTGCATCCGGGGCAACAACTGCTACAGTTGGTGTCTTAATAGCGTTGTTAGCTTGTGGTATCATATTTGTTGTGGGTAATTTAGCTTCAGGATTTTCCGTTACCACTTTAAGCCACTGTTCTACAAGATGTTTTGCCAATATACGAACACCTAAAATTTAGATTAAATGAATTTTTATAAGAATTTCTGTTGAATGTTTTAAAATTTAACAAAATTTAATTACGTTTAGAGAAAAACTATTTAATTAATTAGTTTTATAATACTAAATATCTTTAGTGGAAAAAAATGGACAATAAATTATGTCGAATATCACACATAAGACGGACTTAAGCATTATTTTTC
Source organism: Chrysomya rufifacies (assembly GCA_014858695.1). Lineage (NCBI taxonomy): Eukaryota > Metazoa > Arthropoda > Insecta > Diptera > Calliphoridae > Chrysomya > Chrysomya rufifacies. Next base: position 22,270 of record JACGTJ010000210.1, on the reverse strand, counting down.
TCTTTCATTCTTTATCACATTAAATGCAAACAATTCAAATCTATATTTCATTAGCATATTTGAGAGAAATCTGACTTAGGTTTAATAATAATTTATGTATGTATGCGCATTTTTAAATACAATTCTCTTAATATTTTGTATATTTTAATACGATTTTTTTGTTAATTTCATATTTTATTAATTTAAAATTTGTTATTTCATATTAATCTAATAAAAAATTCAAGGTCAATAAGAAAATAAAAATCTTTTCAGCTTACCATACACAATTTAATAAAAAAATATATAAACATGTAATAATTATTATAAAACAAAAATGTGTATAAGAAATTTGAAGGTTATTTACTTAATATTCCATTTGTATATTTCAAATTACAAAAAATTTGATAAAATTGTTAATAAAATTTTTGAAAAACAAAACACTTTTTCGTAAAAAAAAACACACAATACTTTTAAGCACTTTGCAGTTTTCTTTGTTTAAATGTATTTAAACATTTAAATTTGCTCAGGAGTAACGTCTTATCAATTCAACAACTTATTAATGTATGTACATTTTTTGTTTTTTCTTTAAACGATCTACAATCACTTGGATCGTTTGAACATCGATCACGTACTAACTTAAAGTAATCGACGACTGTTATATACAAAATGTAAAAAAGACTCATAGATACACACTGATACTTAAGAATTTTTGCCTCACATTTAAACAATTTATTTTGTTTTTTATTGTATTTGCTTTTTCAGGTACTAGATACTTTGCTGAGGTCGTTGCTGTGTTGGAGTGTATTTTCCAAATGGCTTGTGTTTTGTTGTTGTTATTTTACAACATGTGTCTTACTGCTGTTAGTAATAGGTAGATTATAATAATTATTAAAAATCTACGCATTAGCAAAAAAATCTACACAATGTTGATTTATATGTTATACTATGTTGATTTATATGTTCAGAATTTTTGTTTAAACAAACAAAAGTGAGAGCAGCTGTTTAGTATTAATGGTGTTTTTTCTGAATTTAAGCCCTTTTGTAAGTTGTTGTTTGTTGGATTAATTAGAGGCAAATGTTTATCCGTACATACATGTGATAATGTATAGAATTCAGGTGAAAGTTGGGTTTCGACACCAAAAAATTTCCATAATATAGGAAGTAGTCAATGTTATAAATATACGAAGTTTGTGTGTTATGTAAAATTTCCTTTCATCTGAATATGTTGCCTTTAGTTTGCCCTCTGCAATAGGCAGCATTTAGGAAACTTTTTTTTCATCACTCACTTTTTTTTTTTTTTTTTTTTT
>JACGTJ010000210.1:4081-14129 GCA_014858695.1 Chrysomya rufifacies | reverse complement strand
AGAATCTTGGACAACAAATATATTAAATATACTTTGTACTGCGATCTGGATATATTTTGAGGGTGGGCATTAAAGATTCGGCCAAGCCAAATATAACATTTCTACTAAGAGCAAAATTGATATATGTACATAATTAAAAACTTTCCATTATTTAATAAAATAAAAGGCATTTGAGTGGCCTGCCTACCCTGCTTTAGGAATAAAAGTGACCTTGACCTCTCGCCATCTGAGTTTCAGACAACATTTAAATATTTCAGCAATTTGAGTAGTAGAATCTCTACATAATGTTCGTTCTACAGAGGTTCCCTCTATTTCCGGGGTTCTACAACCCGGAATGTGTGTTTCCATAAGTACCGCTAAAGTTTCACTACTCTGTCCATGTATCATCTTGTTTCTAGATGCTGCCCGGATCCTTGGACAGCAATTTCCAGAATCGATGGACTCACAATAAGCGACCCACGAGGCTCCCCTTGTAGTTGCGGATGCTTTCTCTTGCTTGGGAACACGATAGTTCAAAACCTTTGACGATACTATCGGTAAGATTCTTTACTACTTCGTACACACTACTAATGGCTGATTGCATTAGCGCAAACTGTAGGTTAGATTCTACTGAGTCTATCTGAGTTTAGATAGAACTAGAACTGAACTAAAATAATTGAACTAGAATTGAACATGAGCAAGAACTCAACTAGAACTGAACGGGAGTCGTGTTAGGACTGAACTAGAATCGAATTTATCTAGAATTAAAACTAAGACTAACCTAAAGATATAAGTGAAGTAAAACTGAACTAGAACTAAACTTGAATTGAGCTAGGTCTGAACTGGAACATAACTACATTTGAACTAAAATTATACTTGAAGTAAACTAGAATTAGACAAGGATCGATCTAGAAATACACTGGTACTAATATAGAAATTAATATTGATCTGAACTAATCTAAATGAGAGGCCTATAGTACCGTGGTACAATGGAAAAAGAAATTTAACAGTAAAAGTAGAATTTTTCATCTGTGGTCATCATTGCTACTTGTCTATGCAATTATGCACATAGATTTTAATGCGGAATTAAAAGAAAATGAAAACTACAAGTTTTACAAACAATAATGATATGAGTTTTTTTTTTAAATAAAGCATTTTGCTCAAGTTCAATTCATCCGAAACAAATCTATCTCTCTTCTAAATAAATAAAACATTTTATTTGTTATTATTTTGTCTATAACCACATGTAATATATATATTTTTTTATTATTATAAATTTTGTTTTATTTAAATACATGAGTGCTATAATATTGGATTTTTGGATTAAATGTTATGTAGGTATGTATGTATGTATATAATTTTATATTTATAAATGTAAAGAGAGTATTTTGTATGTTTTCCGGTTTATGTTTCAGTTTTGTTTTCGTTTTTCTTCTTGCATTTTGTTTTAGAATAAAATCCAATTTTTAAAAATTTTATATTTTTGTGCGTTAATATATTTTCTTTTTATCAAGAAGTTTTTAAAATTTATTTTTTTTTTTAATTTATAATTCATTTTTCTTTTTGTTGTAATAAAATTAAATTTGAAAGTTTTTTTTTTTTCGAAATATTTTAATGAAATAAATTTATTTAAAGAAATATTTCAGTTTCTTCATAGTGAAACAGTTAAAACTGGAAGACAGTGGATTAAATTAATACCAAAATATAAAAAAAAAAACAAATTTCAAAGTCCGAAATAAGTGTAATAAGTCTTTTTGTGTGTTTTGTTTAAAAAACAAAATAGGAAGTTTCTTCTTTCTTTTCTGGGAAGAAAAAGAAATAATTTGTATATAAAAAAATTGTTAATAATTTTAGAATTTGGTTTAGTTGTTTTGTTGTGTTATTTGTTAAATGTATAATACTTAACGTTTAGAAAACAAAAAAATTAACTTAATTATAAATAAATGTTTTTTTTTTTTATAAAAAATGGCATAATAGTTAATAATATAATTAAGAAAAAAAAAATCAATAACAAAAAATATATAAAAAAAATAATAATTCTATGTTTTTTGGAAAAAATATTGCAAAAATATTCGCAGTGAATGTTTAAAAAAAAAATAATATTTTTAATTAGAATATTGAAATATGTAAATTTAAATTTTCAATTTAACTATTTTCCAATTGATATTAAAAAAAAAAAATGTCTTAAACATAAATATGTTACTTAAAAACTAAGTTCGAGTTCTCTTTTTTTTTTCTTATTTTAAATCAAAATTTTATTGAAAGTTAAGGATAATTTTTAAATAGTAACAAATAAAAAAACATCATCTACAAGATTTCTCTATAAAAAAAGAAAATTTTAATTTTTTTCTAAATAGAGAAACATAGAAAAGTTCTCAAAACATTGCAATCTCCTATAACATAGAAATGTTAGAAAATTTTCTATGAACATAGAAATTTTCATAAATTGTGTAAAAAACATAGAAATTTTCGAAAATTTTCTAAAAATATAGAAATTTTCGAAAATATCTAAAAACATACATATTTTTGAAAATTGTCTAGAAACTTAGAAATTTTCGAAAAAAGTTTTAAAAAAATTGCAATTTCTTATAACATAGAAATGTTAGAAACAATTTTGTGAACATAGAAATTTTCGAAAATCGATTAGATAAATAGAAATTTTCGAAAATCGTCTAGAAACATAGAAATTTTCGAAAATCGTCTAGAAACATAAAAAATTCTCGAAAATCGTCTAGAACATAGAAATTTTCGAAAATCGTCTAGAAACATAGAAATTTTCGAAAATCGTCTTGAAACATAGAAATTTTCGAAAATCGTCTAGAAACATAGAAATTTTCGAAAATCTTCTAGAAACATAGAAATTTTCGAAAATCGTCTAAAAACATAGTATTTTTCAAAAATCGTCTAAAAACATAGAAATTTTCGAAAATCGTCTAGAAATTTACGAAAATCGTTTAAAAACGTAGAAATTTTTGAAAAATTTCCAAAAACTTGAAAATTTTGAAACAAACATAGAAATTTGTGAAAACAATTTAGAAATTATCGAAAATTGTTTAAAAACGTAAAAAATGTTGATAACTTTCTATAAGGGAAAGTTTTCGAAAATTTTCTATAAACAGAAAATTTTGAAAAATTTCCTATATCTAGAAAATTTTCCTATAATCATAGAAATTTTCGAGAAATATTTTATAAACATAGAAATTTTCGATAAATTTTCTTATAACATAGAAATGTTTAAGAAGATTTTGTATTAAAAAAAAAAAAAAATACAAAAAATTTCCACAAATTTTTTTAAACATAGATATTTCAAAAAAAAATTTCCGAAACTTTGCTATAAACATTAAAATTTTTAGAAAATTCTCTATAGACATAGAAATTTTTGGAAAATTTTTTATAAACATAAAAATTTTTAAATAATTCCTATAAACATAGAAAATTTTGGAAAACTTTATAAAAAATTTATGTTTTTTTTTTATAAAGTTTTTCAAAATTCCAAAGGAATTGCTAAAAATTTTGCTTAAAAATAGGAATTTTCGGAAAATTCTTTATAAACATAGAAATTTTTGGAAAACTTTATAAAAAACGTAGATTTTTCAAAAAATTTCTGTTAACATTGAAATTTTAGATAAACTTTTATAAACATATAAATTCTTGGAAATTTTTCTAGAAATTTCTTTTATTAAAATATAATTTCTTTTTTAAAAAATTTATAAGAAGCAAAAATTTTTCCGGAAATTTTTCTATAAAAAGAAAATTTTCTATGAACACAGAATTTTTCTTTAAATTCCCCAGAGATCTTTATATAAAATTTAAAAATTATCCTTTTGATCAATATTACTTGTTGTATTGGTAGAAGTTTTAACATCTAAATTATTCATTAAAGTTGGCATATTATCGTTGTCTAATAATTCAAGATTACCGGAAGCAGAAGCATGAACTTGTAGCAAAGGTTGTACTTCTACATTATTCAATTCAGCTGATGCTGATGTCGATGGAGGTAATTCATTAGCTACTTTAATTTCTTCTAAACCTCCGACAGCTCCTTCTAAATCTTCTAAAGGTGAAGTTTCTGCTGTAGAATTGGCGGCTGATTTGGGCAGTGCTAAAGAGGCTACATTTTCGGCTATTTCAAGAGTCTCTGCTTTTGTTAAATTTGGTTTAAAGTTTGATGCTTCCATATTACGATAAGATTCTTTAAATTTATTACTGCTACTAGTGGCGGAGGAGGTGGAGGACGATGAGGTGCTAGGACCATTTGCTAAATTATTGGTAGGTCTGAAACGTCTGGAGGCTGTGTAAGCATTATTACGTTGACTTAAGGTAGGACTTTCAGAACGTGCCCTTTGTAAGGGAGCTCTTTGTGTAGCTGGAGATTGATAAACACCCGTATGATCATAATCTCTAGAACGACCAAATTCGAAACCGTTTTGCCATTGAACATGTACATTTTCATAAGAAGGATCTTCATAACGTCTAGCATAGGGACTTGGTTCAGCTTCCCGTAAACGATTTAAAGTATTATGTACTGGTCTCGAAGTGGTATTAAGTTCACTTTGTCTTCTATAAGTGGCAGCTGAATGCATTTCGGCACGACCATTGAAACGTACAATATCTTGAGGTAAACCCGAAAGTCGTGGTGTTCCATAAGGATTTGCCATTTGAGCAGCTGCCGAGGCAGCATCACAATCGACACAATCACGAGAGAACATAAAATTAAAATCGATAACTTTACAATCGGTCCCTTGACCCATCCAAAGGGGTAACCATTTATTAACCAGCAGCCATTGTAGGCTAGATTTGGAAATACGATTTAAAGTACTATTATTTTGTTCGGCCATGGCGGACGAATTTGAATTGGAAGAGTTGCTACTGGTGGCCACAGAGTTTTGTGTTTTTAATGCTGTCGCTGATGAAGTGGAGGATGATGACGAAGATTTTTTGGTTAGTGCGTTTTTAATGGAAGCTACTGTTGTCTTTTCAGTCGTTGTTGTATTGGAATTTTGTTGTGAAGTATTGGAGTTTTGTTTCGAACCTAAATTCAAAGCTTTAATCTTAGGTATGGCTCCTGTAGTGCGATTTGAAGATGTTGCTGCTGATGCTGTTTCTACGGAGCCATTTGCATTGGGATTTATTAAGGGTCCAGCGGAAGCGGCACGTGATTCACGATCTTTAGAACTGTTAGGTGTGGCTGGAAATAATAAGTAAAATAATATTTGTAAAATCTACAAAACTTCTACACAAACGCAAATTTCTAGTAAACATAAATATTTTAGAAACGTAGAAAATCTCTATAAACTTAGACATTTCCGAATTGCTAAAACGTCGAAATATTCGAATTAAAATTTTGTAAAAAAATAAATTCAATTTCCCAAAAAATAGAAATTCAAGCTGTTTCAACTCTTTAGAATATTAAATTTTTATCTACTTACTATTAACACTCAAATTATTACCAGCTGCTCCCATATTTAAATGACTATTAACGGAGGCACCTTGACCATTACCCGATGCCTTATAAATATTACTCATACTTTGGGTATTTTCACCATGTAGACAACTAAAGAATGATGAAGAACTATTCTTAACATTATTACCACCATCTTTTGGTGTACCCGTAACATATGATGGAGCATTATTGACACTGCCAATACCACAATTCGCCGAATTACAACTTATAGAAGAAGTTACACCTGAACTATTTGTAGTACTAGTGCTAGTAATACTAGAACCAGTATTCAAACGAATATGACCCACAGTACCAAAATGTGAATGACCCAAGACAGCATAATGACCACCTAAATTATAATGATCTATATTACCACAAGAAGAACTTAAGTGTCTTTCAATACGTCCTATGCCATGACCAATAACATTTAAACGTCCATAAACTCGTGCACCATTTGTATTACGATATATGGGTTCATCACGTATTTGTTCATAGATATTTTCATAACGTATGGGTGGCTGATAATGATTAAGATTATAATAATTTTGGGATTCAGTATCATCAAAACTACGTTGACGTTGGCAAGCTGTTGAGGCCGCAGAGGAAGAAGAAGTGGTACTACTTGAAGAGTTGTAATGTTGACAGCTTACACCATTACAACGAAAAGCATTAAAGCGTGGATTGGCTGCAAAATAATATTATACATAACTTCATTTAATACTTGATTTAATAAAATATTAAATAACAATCTTACCAGCATGTAAATCTAATTGAAAATTTCTACGAAATCCTAAACCCGATCTTACAGATCTAGGTATATCATAATTGTTATTGTTATTACTGTTGCCTACAGTTGCTAGGCCAACATTTCCTTGAACGGCATTTATGTTAATGGCATTTGAACGATCATATAAATCATTACGATAGTTTATATTATTTGCTGCCAATCGTGATTGTTTTGCTGTTGGTTGTTGAGTATTATTTTCATTTGTGGCTTGTGGTAGGAGTGGCTGTGCTAAAGAAGCTGGTTGTTGTAATGGCTGCTGTTGTTGGCATTCTTCGGCAGGGGCATTAGCATTATTGGAAGCATTAATTGGCGCTACAACAGCTGCTGCTGCTGCTGCACCAACTACTGCACCACCATGAGCGGCTGCATTATATTGTTCTATACTTTCGTAAATATTTTCATAATGTGGATGAATTTGTTGCTGCTGTTGTTGATTGTTGGTATTATTTTGTGATTGCTGTTGTTGTAGTTGCTGCTGTTGTTCATTTCGCGCATAACCTACAGCACCTTCAATTGTACCCTCAGCTTGACTGTTCTCATCATCCACAATACCATTTATAGAATTAATGGCCGCTTGTCTATAAATTGAAAACAAAAGAGAAGTATTATAATTGGAAAGCCAAAAATTAAGTTAAAAACAAAAATTACAATTTTTATAATTTTCGTATAAATTTAGTCAAACACTATAAGGCGTATACTCACCGTGCTAATGCACCCTGCTCTTCTATTCACATGGGTTTATCTATCATACACACACCAGCATAACTGCGACCGATGGTCATAGATGCTGTTAATATACGCCACGAATCAGTCTCCGGACTATAAACTTCAACTGAAGATAAATTCGAATCACCATCATCTCCACCCACAACATACAATAGACCATCATGAGCTACAACACCAGCATTACGACGACAGAATGACATATCAGCCACAGAATGCCATTGATTTGTTTCGGGATCATATGCCTCTACCGATTTGCGAACCATAGGACCATCATGACCACCTACAGCATAAAGAATATTATTAAGAACTCCTACCCCAGCGCCACTACGACGAGCAGACATATCAGCTACAGCATGCCAATTATCAGTTTCAGGATTATAACGTTCTACCGATGATAAACATTGACGAGTGAAACCATCATAACCACCAACAGCATAAAGAAGACCATTTACCACTCCTACACCCACAGAACTACGACGTGTGGACATTGAGGAAATAAAACGCCAGACTTCATTTTTCGGGTCATATACCTCGGCACTGCAGAGACCGGTAGTGCCATCAAAACCTCCCACAGCATAAATGCAGCCATTTAAAACGGCTACACCTAGGGTAGAACGTCTAGCTTCCATGCTATTACTGGTGGACCATTGATCTGTGGTGGGATCGTAGACATCAACAGTGCGTACACGTAAAGAACCATTGAAACCACCCACAGCATAGACACGATCACCCAAAACTGCTAAACCGGCACTAAATGTAACATAGAAAGGAAAGAATTTTTATTTTTATTATTCAACAAACCTTATTAGGGGAAGATTAACTTTTTTCCATACAAACTTACCGACATCTACGATTAGGCATTTCAGCTGCCTGATACCATTTCTCTTCTCTCAAATCATAACATTCCACCGAACGTATAGCTTTAGGAGCTTGTCCTCCTATAACCAACAAAATCTTCGGTAATCCTACAGGTTTTCTAGGTATAGTCCGAGCCGTTTTTATTTCATTTGGTAATAAATGATATGTTAATGCTTCAATAATTAAATTTTTACAAACAATATTTCCCTCTAACAAAGGTTCCTTATCAACATTTTGTGTAATATATTCCTTTGATAACAATGGTAAACGTACATGTTCCATTAACTCTGCCGTATATTGATCACGTACGGTAGGATCATAACGTATCCAATTAATAACAGATTCATAAACTTTTTCTTCGCCAGCGACAGAAATACGATCATTACGTATTAGATTTATAACCTGTTCAGATGTTAAATTTAAAAATTCATCAAATTGTATGACCTCACTGCGGGGGATAGAAGAGGGGAATAATGGGCACATGTTAAAAAAATATTTCCCTAATTAAATTTAATAAAAGATTGTTTGTTCTTTTGACACTCACTTAAAATGTTGTTCAATATACGTTTCGGCATAATTAACCAAATCAACACAACCATGCATATCAGCAAAATCACGTATGCCCAAACAATTGCTGGCATCTAATTGAGTTTGCAAATAATCACAACAGGCATCACGTACATCGGTCAATTGCAATAGATTTGCAGCAGTTAATAGGACCTGCACATTGTCTTCATTTACTTCCACCGTAGAAGTATAAACATATTCTATTAACAATTCGAGAGCATGATGATCTATTCCTTGTAAAGTTATGCGTCCCTGACGCGATTCTTCGAAACCCGTAAACATGGCATAGAAATAAGGAGAACATGAAGCTAATACCATTTTATGAGCAGGAATTTCTATATCCTCAGCTACCAAGGTGACATCGCAAAGTAGATTTTGTCTGAAATAAATTTAATCATATAATTTTTATAGCGAATATTCCAAAATCATGTATATTTTCAATTTCCTTAAGAATTCTATAAACCGTTACAATATTAAGTCTGCTTGTGCGTTTAAGGTTTGTAAAAATAATAATTATCATACAATAAAATAATTGCAAGAAATTGTTTGTAAAATGTTGTTTGTCTTTTTATGTTCTATGTAGGTAACTCTTTCTCCCACGCTCTATTAATAAATTTTTAAAGAAATAAATGTAAATACAAAGATTATTGTACTTTTCAAAAGTGTCTGTAATAATAAGATAAGCCTTGTTTTGAAAGTTGTTGAATGAATAATACAAATGAAGAAAATATTTTGATAATGAAATGTTTCAATATTTTTATTTTATAAACAAATACTTCAAAAATAATTTTTATAAAATTGCTTTTAAAGATAAGAAGTATAAAGTGTATGGAATCAATTTATTTTTCGAAATACAAACTCGTACATCGATTACTTTCAGCTTCTATTCAAAACGGATTGAGATATTAAAACAAGTTGAAGAAATAAATAGACCAACTTTTAAGAGTATAACCCTCTATCACTTGGAACTGTAGGATTTTTTGTTCGGAATATATGATATATTATTTCAGTCAGTTCTAGTTCATTTTAAGTTCGGTTACAGTTTATGTTTAGAACAGTTCTAGTCCAAGTCTCGTTCTGTTTTAGTTCAGTTATAATTAAGTATTAGTTCGATTCTAGTTCAATTCTAGTTTAGATGTAGTTCAGTTGTAGTTCAATTCTTGATCTGTCCTACTTCTGTTCTAGCTCAGTTCTGGTTTTGATTTAATTCTAATCTCATTCTGTTTTAATTCTTTTTTAAATGTTATAGTTCTGTTCTATATCTGTATTACATATCTTTTAGTTCCGTTCTAGATCTTTTCTAGTTCCGTTCAGTTAAGTTCAAGTTCCGTTCTACTTCTGCTCTAGTCCTGTTCTAGTTTTGTTCTAGTTTAGTTCTGTTCAGTTCTAGTTCTTTTCTGGTTCTGTTCAGTTCGAGTTCTGTTCTCGTTCTTTTCTAGTTCTCTTCAGTTCTTTTCTAGTTCTGTTCTTGTTCTGTTCTAGTTTTGTACTAGTTTTGTTATAGTTAGATTTTTCTAGATCTGTTCTAGTTCTGTTTAAATTCTGCTCAAGTTCTGTTCTAGTTATGTTCTAATTCTGCTCTAGTTCTGTTCTAGTTCTGCTTAAATTCGGTTCAAATTCTGTTCCAGTTATATTCTAGTTTTGTTCCAGTTATATTCTAGTTCTGTTCTAGTTATGTTCTAGTTCTG
>JACGTJ010000206.1:0-19865 GCA_014858695.1 Chrysomya rufifacies | reverse complement strand
AGATATACAACTATGTTAGTTATTTTCAACTTAGTCTTAAATCTATTATAAATCGGAATTTTGCAAAAAAAAAAATTAATTTATTCATTTCTAGCAAGAATATCTGACCAACCCAAAAATATTGAAAACCAAACCTGAAAAAATTCAACTGTAATTAAAAAATTTGCAGTTAAATTTGCAAATCTGCAAATTTGACATTTTCAATTTAAGATTGCAAAAAGTTTAACTATCAAATGAAATATAAATAATTCATAAAATTAAACAATTTATAAAAATATATTCTTTCATAAAGATATCTAGATATATTTTTGCATAAACAAAATTTACTTTTTATAAAATATTTATAAAAACTCTTAAAAAACAAAAATAATTTACAAACTTACTTTAAATTTTAAACTAAAACAAATCATCTTCGGCTTTACGTTTTCTCTTCTTTAATTTCTGTTTAACATCAGCCGTTTTGCCGCGTATAACACTGGCCTTAAGTTTTTTAGCAGATTTCTTACGTTCTTGTATGGCCACCTTACGTTTTGCGGCACGTACAGGATCATGGATTTTCTCTTGAGCTATAAGTTTCTTACGTTCGGCACGACGTACCATTAAACGCATTTGTGCGGCAGCTCGTAATTTATCATAGACATCGGAACTTATACGTTTACGTAAACGGCTACCAACACGTAAAGCTAACTGACGTAAATCGGGATCTATATTTTGATCTTCTTCGGACATTTCACGTACCAAGGCGGAAAGTAAGGAGGGTCCTAAAAGTTCTAACGTCTCAACGTTTAGCAGAGTAATAAGAGCTTCGAGAAGTGTGAATAAGGCAGTACGCTGTAAAGAATTATATTTGTATTATTGATTGTTACATAACATACATTGTTTTTTGAAATAAATATTCCACTTACTATGCTTGTGCTATGTGGAGCTTTAGCCACTTCTTTGTTAATAAGAAATCTTATATTCTTTAGCAACCAATTAAGATTGATTTTCGTTAAAGATTCCTTATGATCTTCTTGAGGTTCTTCCTCATCTTCTTCATCACGTTCTTTTTTAACTTTAAATGGTACATCCCTCAATATGGTGGCTATATACAAGAAAATTTTCACTATTTCATCTATCATAGGTTGAGCCGTATCACCCGGTATCATTTGAGCACATAAATCCAATACTAATGATTTTATATCATATTCTGGATTTAAATAAATAAAATCAAGTTTAATTTTCTTAGCCTCATCTTCGTTGCTATTGATTTGTGCTAATTTACGACCAATCAAGGCAAAATCGAATGATCCAATTATATGGCTAATAATTTTGGCAGCATTACAACGCACCCAATTGTGTTCGTGAGCCAATAGACGTTGGCATTCATAAGCTAATTCATCGATAAGATTACTTAGTTCATCGGTTTGGAATAGTTCTGTAGAACAATAATCAAATATTTTCAATAGGCAATATTGCATTTGTATCAGTTCATGATCGAGAGCTTTTTGTTTGAAAGCTAAAATTTCTTCTTCTTGGTCGCCTTGTAAAATTGTTTGCACTTCTTGTTGTAAAGCGTTATTGAGATTTTTAGGTGACTGTGAGAAAAACCAGGGATATATTTAACTTTAAAATTATTTTATTTCATTGTTTTGTTTTAACTTATCTCACTTACCTTCTTGGCTCTTTTTGGATTATGTCCTTCATTTTGTTTAGTCTCCACTTCATTAAGTAAATTTGGTGCTCTTACAAAACGTCCGGGCTTAGTAGCATTCGATGTTAATCTTCCTATTAATATGGGCAATAGCAATTTCAAACGCGGTGAAAACGTTTGCTTTTCAGCATTTAAAAATCTTGAACATAATGCTGCTCCCATTTCCCTTACTGATGGTTTATTTTCTGCATTGAAAAACAATAATGTAATATCGAACAATTGCTGACGTGTTGATTTTTCCAAACGTCCTATCATAATTTCTATACAATTAGCTACTGCTTTACGACATTCCGGTTCTTCATCATTCACTAAACGTGAGCCTAAAGAAAGATACAAAAATTCCGCTTTCTTGGCCAACATTTTTAAGGGGAATTTTTTAATTATAGTACAAAGAAATTCTATAGCTGACAAACGTCCAGCCGGTAAAGAATAACACAATTGCACTGTAAAGTTCTTAACAATTTGATTAACTTTTTTATGTAAGGGATATTCCATAACATAAGTTGTTAGTAGATTTCTAGCCTCATCTCTTATATAATCCGAGTGCGACGTTATGGACATGTCGCCAATTTTCTTCATAATATCATGTATGGCAGAAGATTCAACTCTGCGTGTTAACATGGCCTTAAGTAAATTAAAAGTCATAGCTTGATTTTCACCTTCATGCAAATCTTGTTCTATATACAAAACTAATTCATCAATTTGTTCTTCCGTTAGATTATAATATTCACATTTACGCAACAAAGCCACAATAGCCTTAAAAGCGGATTTCATTAATTGAAAATTATCTTCTTGTTTAGTGGCTCCAAATGTGGAAAAGTTTTTAAGTATTTCAAAAATTCTCTCCACTACCTCTTTAATATAAAGAGGTTCTTCCATATTTGTTAGTTTATATTCCTCTACCCATAAAGTGGCAAAACATTTCAATGCAAATGTGGTTACTCTTATATGGGTACTTTTTAAAGAATCTTTCAACAAAGGCAATATGGGATTGAGGAAGGGCGGATAGTCGACTTCCACTAGTTTTTTACGTTTCAAAACTATATGCAACATTTCCAAACCGAATTCAATTAAAATATGAGCATTTGCCTGGGCATTGGTTTTTACTTGTTTATTTATTGCCCCAGATCTCATGCGTGGAGCTGGTTGTATTATAAAACAATCTGGTCTAGCTCTACGCATTTTTTCTTTTTCCTGTTCACTTAAAACTCTTCTTTGGGTACCGGGCAATAAATCTGTAATACTCTCCGACATAGTACCATATATAAAGATTAACAAACTTTCCCTTGATATATGTGAATTTTCCACTAAACCATTAACTATTTTAGCAAACGACTCTTGTATCTTCTGGGTAAGTTTTCTTGATTTCGATTTGGCCAAATGATCTTTAAAAGGCATTAATAGGTCCAATAAACAAGTCTCACGTATATTACGTGCTATAATATGTAATACTAGAAAACTTTTAGCACTAGGTTTAGCTTCCGGCGTGTGGGCTGTAAGTTTATCGATTTCTTTTTCAGCATTAATTTCACCAAATATATCATTTAAGGCTACTTCCAAAAGATTGTGTAAACAGGCTTCAATATCTTGAGGTTGCAGGCAATCACGTAAGGCATCTAATACACCATGTACTGTAACAGAGAGTACATGTACTTGAAAACCTCGTGTTAAAAGATTTTGTAAATGATCCATTAGCATTGGTAGATACTTGGAACCCAAACATAGCATAATTTTTTTCAAAATATCACGAGTCAACATACGCACAGATTTTAGGGGAGAACGTAAAAATGTACAGACTTTCATGAAAACGCCTGAAAATGTAAAGAAAAAAAAGATGTTTAAGTTCAACTCCAGTTCAGTTATAGTTAAGTTCTACATTAAAAATTCAAATATGTACTAACCTGGCAAACTGGTGTCCATCAATTCTTTAGGTAATTTTTGCATTAATTTCACCAAAGCCAAACCTATAGGTACTCTTAAGATTTCCTCTTCTTCACGTTCAGCACTTAAACGTTTACGATTAACTTTATGTTTAATATCATAAGATGATTTATCGGTTATGGAACGATTTAATGTGGGTATTAAAATAGTAGTTATAGCAGTTAAAACGCGTTTTGAAGCATTTTGCGGTAAAATTGCTGTTTTGTTTAAACAAGGTTCTAATTTTACATTAAGCTTAGCATTAACGGGTGATTCTTCATCATCATCCTCCTCCTCTTCATCATTATCTTTTTCCAATGCCTGTTCTAAGGTATCTTCTTCTTCGTTAGTAGTTTGTGTGGCATTAGCAGTTTCCTCTTCGTCGTTTTGTTGTTGCTTAATTACATTATCATCTTCTTCTTCTTTGATTTCCACTTGCATTTCCTCTGACTTTTCTTTTATGGCTGCCTTTAGTTTATCCAAAGTTTGTTGATCATTTTGAGCCAATGAAAGATCATAATGAAATGCATCTAATATACGCACCACTATACGTACACATTGTTTTTGAAAATCATGAGACATACGCATTTTCATGAGATAATAACGTAATATGGATTGATAATGTTGCCAGGGTAAGAGTTGACATACTACACCAACTGTTTCGATGGCAGCATCTACAAGTGTATGTTTACTAGCATGTTGTTCTTGAAGTAGATAACGTGATGCTAATGGCAATATGAATTGGGTTAATGTTCGAACACTTGGTGGTTTCTCTAGAGTAGCAGCATAAGAATTGAATTTAAGTAACGCTCGACCATGACGATGAGACTGTAGATGTATCATGTTTTCAAAGAAATCTACCTCAACATCTAGTTTATCACCCAAACCATGAAGATCTTTAAGAATTTCATGAGTCTCGGGACATTCTCGAGCCATTTCTCCCAGCAAACGTATACCCTCATTGCGTACATTATCATGAGAATCCTTAATTACACGTCTTATAAGATTAATGAAGATATCACCCACCAGATAATCAATACTAGATTTATCGTGTGCATATTTTTTGGCTAAATGAGGCAGTAAAAGTTTTAAATTCTCACTAGCATTATCACGTAAACCCATATCTTTGTCATATCTTAGGAAATAGAAACTATTGTATATAACTAAAATTCCCAAATCCAAATTGACACCTTGTTTGGTTTCAGTTTGTTCTCTGATTTCCTTAAAAGCCTCCAAACGTTTTTCATAATCAGGCTGTTCTACCCAACGTTTATCCCAGGCATTTAGAAGTAATATAATACGAGCTAAAGTTTTTAGTTGTTGCGTCTCTAGGGATTGGGGATTTTGTTTGTGTTTGATTCTGGCTATGTCAGCTATTAAATCACATAATTGTTTGCGTGCTGAAACTTCTTGTACCTGTTCAAACAAAGGTGCTATTTTACGTATATACAACTCCGGGTTTTCTAATCTTTTAATAAGATTAGATAAAGTGGTAATGACTTGCGTTACCACTTCATTGGAAGTTTGAGTTTGAGTCTTGACTATTAATATAGGCAATAACAATTGCAATAAACTATCACAGGTTTGTGGTTCATTAACATGTTTGGTGAGCAATGATAAAACATTCAAATCTCTTTTATCCAATTGTTGTTTTGAACCCTTAGTAGAAAAATTCATTTTTAAACGTTGCAATAATTCTGGTATATAAGGCTTAACTAGTGACAAACCATCTTCAGCATATTCCAATTCTTGTTCCGAGGCCACCAACAAACGTTCTATTAAAGCCATTATGGGTTTTCGCACCAATGGTTTAGATTTTTCATTTAACAATAAGGCCACAATAAAATGAAAAATATTTTCTTGTTTTTTGGCAAATGGTTTTTGATTTAAGAATTTGAAGTGTTTTGGTTTTTCACCCCACAATAGCAAAAGTTTTAGTAATACTGTAGGTGAATGTATACTTTCTTGGGGCAATTTTTCTAAAGCTGGGAAAACGAATACTTCAGTTAGTTTTTCTATTAACTCCATAGGCCATTCAAACTCTTCTAAATGCTCGAAAAAGTTTAATAAACTTTGTAAAGTATTTTGTTTAAGATTTCGAAAAACCAAAGGCATTTTTGCATGCATCAGATTAGAATCTACAGACAAGACTTCATTACATACACAACCTATAAACATTAATAGTTTCAACATGTAATAATGAAACTTTTCTTCCATAATGCCACCAAATTCTTTGCGTATTAACTCTAGTAAATTTACAACACTTTGCAGTTTTTTGGGAGACCAAACGCTGGTAACTTTAAACTGCTGTTTTACTAAAGTGGGTATGTTTAAAATATCCACAGTTTCTTGGCAAAATTCATTGTATAAACCAAATGACATTTGCAAAAACCATTCAATTTCTGTGGCCTCACATTGAGCTAAAAATCTTAAAATAATCGATTTCCGTTGTTGTGGACTAAGACCTTTTTGAGTACCTTTGGTTATCATTTTGCCATAGAGTACACGTAATAAAATCTCCATAAATTCTTGTCTATGTTCGGCAGAGATTGTCTCAACTTTAAAGTTGATTAATTCATCTTTAAATTTCTTTTCGTCCAGCAGGTTATACAAGAGATCCTTGTAGGGTAGTAAAGCTTTTGATTTATAAGAAAATACACAATCTAAGGCAGACTTTTGCAACTGTTGATTAGCTCCTTTCAAAAGTTGCATATATAAAGACCATAGTTCGGGTTCTCTGTACAAAGCTCGAGGATTTTGATGGGCAGCAAAAACCGCTAGTTTAGTTTGTAAGGTTTGTAAAATAGATTTAATGACATTCGAATCCAAATTGTTATTGTATTTAGATTTCTTTTTATATTTAGGTTTATGTAATTTTGCATTTTGTTGTTGTGGTTGTTCTTCATTATCATCTTCCTCTAACTCCTCTTCATCTAAAGAATTTTCAGTTTTTTCAGTTAAATCCCAAGCATTTTCTTTATTTTCCAATTGTTTTCTATATTCTTCCTCGATGAATTTCATAAATATTGTTACTAATTCACGATTCTTTAATTCTACCAATTTGCCAAATTGTGGCAAACGTTGCCATAATAAATTTCTATAATTTAATAATTGTTGTTGCGCCAAAGTTGTTGTTTTCGCTTCACATAATATTTCATTTAATGCATTAGAATGCCAAGGATAAACAATTTCTATTTCTTTTTTAGTTTGTCCATAATAATCGATATTTTCTTGGGTATTTTGTAATTTATCCAAATAAATTAACCAAAATTTATTAACTTCCAATTGTTTGGCGTAATCTTCTAGAATTTTGAGTACAGGTTCCCATATGAATTTGAAATTATGATATAACAAACCCAATAGAAATCTAACACAATCTTCTTTATAATATTCCTCAGAAAACTGTTTAAATAATTCCGCTTGTGTTTCCAGTTTTTGAACCAGCAACACTTGTTCTCTATAGTTATGAACATTGGGTTCTATACATTCGGCTTGATAGAAAATATGATAAGGTGTTTGTTTTTCCAACGACTTAAATATTAATGATAAAGAATGGGCCGCCAACAAACGTTTTTCATGATCATGATGAGCCAACAAATGAGCCAAAGATTGTCGAAAATGTGTTTCATTTTTAAAGTGTTTAGGATAGTTAAAAATTAATAAATCTAAAACACCCAAAGCCTTTAAATGATCTGTATTTTTTAATAAAATTTCAGCTAAAGAAGTAACATTTTCCTTAGTTAATACAAAATTGAGCTGGCAGTAAACGGCCACCACCAAGCACAATAATTCCAAATACTTTTGTTGATGTTCTGAGTCCTTTAATGATTTTATTAAATTTTCTATTAAATCAATTAAAGGCTTTTGTAAAGTCTCGTGCTGTAAACCCTTCAAATGGGGTGCTATTATTAGCAATAACATCTGTTCCTCCAATTTGTCTTTATTAATAGCAAATTTCTTTAAATTTTTTTCGAATTTTGTTAAAGTTTCTTTAGATTTCACTTTCACATCCATGTTTTGCCATAGTTGAGGATTTAAAGCATTAAATTGTATTGGCTGTTTTTTCATTATAACCTCCGCCAAGAGTTCAAAGGCCGGCTTATCGAAATACTCCTCAAAGTATTGTATTAAACTTGGTAATATGAAAATTTCGAACTGAACATGTAAAGTCATACGTTTAACAAATTCGGCATAAATGTCACGATCTTTAATAGTTAAACATTTTTTGAGTAAACGACTGGTATCGAGTTGGGTAACCAATGAAGAACCCGATAATAAAATGCAGCTTATAACTTGGCAACAAATTCTTAACGCATCTTGAGCTTCTGGATGTTTCATGGCTTTGTCTAGTAAACGCAGCAAACTTGCTACTAACACATCCATTTCAGCTAAAAAGCGACATTCTTTATACTCTACAACTTGAAGAAAAATGCGACAGAGATTTTCTAGCTTTTCAGCATTCTCACAATTATCTGAAACTTGACATAATTTAAGCCAAAATAATGACATTTGTTGTGGTTGTATAAACTTTAGTAATTGAAATATACTATGCTCCACTATAGCATTTAAAAGCTGACTCTGTTGAGGTTTTAGTTTCTTATCATCCACCAAAGATTCGAAGATAAATTGCAAAAAATCTGCTGCTATAGAATGAAACTGGCCCTTAACACCACGCATTATTTCAAACAACAAGCGTCCACAACCCTGAACACTTTCCACCTGTTCACGTACTATGGTGGCCAAAATAAACTCCAAAAATTTACCATAATCTCGTACATCTCTGGCTATAAAGGAGAAACATTCCACAGCGAAATTCGTTACATGTTCTTCATAGCGTCTTTCATCTAGCAAAGGCAAAATACAATGGAATACTACGCCGATGTTGCGTTTTAGATAAGGCTTAAGAGCTTTAAACAAATAGGCCAAACAAACCAAAGTCCATTCTAATTGTTCAGCATCTTGGGTATTGAGTAAACATATTAATCTATCCAATACTCTTTGGAAATAGGGATAGAATTCTTCTCTTAAATCTCTTGCCAAAACATACAACAATTCCAGCAAAGGTTGCAGTGATAGATTAGTAGCACATGCCAATTTTTCCAATAACAAATCAACCACAAAATCTTTTTGATGTAATAATTGAGGCAATGTAACAATTTTGATAACTTTACGTGAAAACAATGAATATTCTTCGGATAAATTCAAAACCATCCATTTCTTTAAAGTTTGATGGAAGAAAGTCTCATTATCTTCCGGCAATTCTTCGTTTTCATGGCCAATATGATATAAGGCCAGACGTCTCAAATCAATTTCATTAACACGATCGGCAAAACTTTTGAACTAGAAATTAATGAAGAAATAACATTTTCAATTAGATTTCTATTACTAAATTATACTTTTTAAAAAGAAATTTAAAAATTTAAATAAAACAACTTCAAAAACAAGATATTTTTCTTGTAACAATTTCGCTTCCATTTATTTTGTGAAATTTACCCGAAATGTATTAGTATTTTTAGTTTTTTGCTTGTGTTCCGCCATTTTTATGTATTTTACTTAGTTCTTATTATTTTTTAAATTACTTGTAATTTGTTATTAAAATTATAAAATATTTTTATTTTTTCAACAATTTTTCACACGTGCGACCACATTTTTCTGTAATTGACAAGAAAATAATAAAAATATTTTGACAGTTGCTGGTGCAACAACACCACGTGCAAGCAGAAAAAAAAGTAAACAAAGAAAAACATAAACAAAAACTTTAAAGTTGCCAATAATTTTTTCTTCATTTGTTAAAAACGAATATTATGTGTAAAAATTATATTTTTAAATAACTATTTGAAAATTTTCATATATTTTGAAAAAAAAACAATTAAAAATTTCTAATATTTTCTTTTTGCCTAAACGCTTTAAACATTTTGGTAAATAAATTTTTAGAAATGTTCAAAAAATAACGATTTTATGTAAAACATAAGATTGGACTAACTACAGATAAAGTTCAAATATGAAAAAAGTATTCAAAAGTTTCCATAAAAATCTTAACTAGAAAAAGATTAAATTACAATTCGTAATAAGATTTTAACTAATAATTAAAAATATCGATTATTCTATTTAGTTTTTATATATAATCGGTTACTTAATATTCCAGAAAGTGTGGCATCTCCTTGTAAATTTAAAAATAACGTTTTCTGTTAACATTTTGCCGTGAATACAAATGACAGTTTAGTGAAAAGAAGAAGCAAACATTGTTTATCATCGGCAAAAAGCGCAAAAAATTGTTCAAGTGGAGAAAAAATTTGCAAAATTACAAAATAAATGACAAAAATGAGACCAACAGAAGTTAAACTCAATAATGCACCGGAAGATTGGATATCAACAGTAAGATTTGGACCCAAATCTAATCAATATTTGATAGCATCATCTTGGGATGGTACCGTGCGTTTCTATGATGTAGTCAATAATTTGGTACGGCAAAAATTTGTACAAGAAGCACCGGTCTTGGATGTAACTTTTATGGTATGAATTAAACAAACTGTTTTCTTTTTCTTTATGTGGAATTTTAAATATGTATTTTTGTAGGATGTAGTGCATGTTGTTAGTGGCTCTTTAGACAATCAGTTACGTTTATATGATGTCAATACCCATACGGAGAATATTGTAGGCTCCCATGACGAGGCTATACGTTGTGTAGAATATGCCGAATCGGTTAATGGCATTTTAACTGGTAGCTGGGATAAAACTGTTAAATTATGGGATATGCGTGAGAAGCGTTGTGTGGGCACTTATGAACAGGGAAATGGCAAAGTATATTCTATGTCTGTAAATGATGAAAAGATTGTAGTGGCCACATCAGATCGTAAAGTATTAATATGGGATTTACGTAAAATGGAAGAGTATATGATGAAGAGAGAATCTTCTTTAAAATATCAAACACGCTGCATACGTTTGTTCCCCAACAAGGAAGGATATGTCATGTCTTCCATCGAAGGCCGCGTAGCTGTAGAATATTTGGATCCAGATCCAGAAGTACAAAAACGTAAATTTGCTTTTAAATGTCACCGCAACAAAATGGATACCATCGAACATATTTATCCTGTAAATGCCATTAGTTTCCATAATGTTTACAATACATTTGCTACCGGCGGTTCAGATGGTTATGTTAACATCTGGGATGGCTTTAATAAAAAACGTCTTTGTCAATTTCATGAATATGATACATCGATTTCATCACTTAATTTCAGTCATGATGGTAGTACATTAGCTATTGCTTGTTCATATATGGATGAATTGGAAGTACCACCGGCTTGTGTACCAAATCCAGTAATTTATGTACGTTATGTTACCGATCAGGAAACTAAACAGAAATAAATGTAATCGATGTGTTTTGTTTTATTTATAAATATTAAGATGTATGCATGTATGTATTTTATACAAAGAATTTAAGATAAATAAAATTTTATAAAAATATATTGTCTTGTTGCGTATTTAAAACTTGAGTATTTTTTTTTTTTTTGCTTTTTTTAAGTTGTTTTATAGAAATTCTGGAACAATCTATGAGGTATCATAAACCAAATAATTTCATTTTAATTTTTCTGCACAATTTTCTTACCGGAATTAAATAAATTTCGGTGGTTTAAAATTATGTTCTGCAAATCGTATGAAGGTAGGTGTTCTAGTTCAAAAAAGCTGGTTTTCTGGTTACTATAATTTGTCCATAAATTAAATTTGCCTACCACAGTAATCTAACATTTGCGTCTATAAAATTTTTATAAAAATCAACCATTTATGAATATTATTAGACAAAGGAAACAAAGAATTCTAAATCTTACGGTAGCATTATAAAAAATCTTTATTTTTACATTAAAATTTCATAAGATTATTTATTATTAACGATTTTGTCGATTTAAAAATTTCCTTTCATTATTACTTATAGTTCTCCAATCTGGCAACATTTCTGTTGTGACTTCTACTACCCTTTTATACAACAATGTGCTTCTCACATAAAAACAGTACATCTGCAGCGTTCGACGTCGCTGCCGACCAGAAACTTATATTTAATTTCCCGTAAATATTTACATGAAAGTGTGAAGCAAAATTTATCCTGGATACCTGAATGGGTTTGAAATTTCATACATAAATACTAGGAAGAGTAAAAATTGATAGGATTCTGCTTTAAATTATGCAGCGACGGAGAAACATTTGGCTAGCAGAATAGAAAATTCTCGCACACACACATACACAAAATTAGAAAACAATTTTGTAAAACAAAAAATATTCGAGACGGCTTTGCATTTTCATTTTAAATAAAATTTGCAAAACTTATAGAACAAAAGTTATTTTTTAAAGAAATTTTAACATAATTTGCAAGAAAAAGAAAACACAAAATATTTAAATAATTATATATTAAAAAAACAACAACAATTTGTACAAAATGGTAGGTAAAAAATTGTAACACGAAAAATATTTTGTTTGTATTGTTTTTTTTTTTTAATAAACAAATTTTATATTAAATTCTTACTTATTTTATGATTAAAGACTCCACGTTCCAACAGTCGTTCACTTTCACCGCGTCGTTCTTATTCCCGCTCTCCATATAGACGCAGCGGTCACCGGTAAGTTACAAACAGTAAATGTTGTTATTGTTTATGATTATTACTGTTTTCTATTAGTAAGTCTTATAGTATTTATGAAATTAATTCAATTCATAGTTCCTACTCCAGACGTCCACCCTCACCGCCTCCCTTAACTGCTAGTAAACACAGTGCTCGCTATTCCAGTGATAGTCGTAGTCTTTCAAGGTAAGTTCTTAAAGTCATTTTGAGGTTAGAAAAAAATATTTTGTACTTGATGTTAATTTCAATACTAAGCAGTAATATAAGTTTTAGTGGAATCGAAAATGCTTATAGACAAATAGGTCTGTTTCTTTACTCTCTAAATGTTCCCAAAACTATTCAAAGTTGGATGAATTAATGTGAATTTTATATACTTTTTAATGTACGGGAAGTTTGGGAATCTGATTTAGAGTACAGAATCAGTCATAATATAAAAACAAAGTAAACTTATAAAAAGTTTTAAATATGGCGGTCACTTTAAATATTTGTGTGAATTATATGAGTTATTGGAATATAAAATTGAATGTTTTTTTGCTAAATTGAAATTAAATTTTTATAGGAAAATCAAGATTGAAATCTCTTACTACTGAAATTCTTTGTCACAATAATATTTTTATGGTCAATTAATTTAAACAATTCTATGGATGTTTGAATTTATAACAAAAAACAAATGAAATTCCTTTAAAACAAAACTCAAATAATATTAGAAATTAACAAAAAACAAACATAAATAATTAAACAAGATATTAGCAAAAACAAATACTTATTGAAGCTGGTAAACTAAAGCATTCAGAGTATCTATAAAGTATTTAAAACTTGAAAAAGTAAATCAATAACCAAGATCCAAGAACCATAAATTTTGGTATAATTTGTCAAATTATTTCATAAAAACTAAAAACTGGTGTTTAAGTTTTGGTTATATTTTGTTATATCTCAGACTAAATACATAAAATTAATAATATTTATTTTATATTTTTCTTTTTTTTTTTTTTCAAAATAGATCATTATCACCGGACTACAGAAAACGTCACAATAGTCGTAAACGTTATACAAGATCACGTTCAAGAACAAAATCACGTTCTCGATCACATTCACGTAGTTCGTATAATAAAAATAATCGCAATAATAGAGTAAGTAAATGTTTTTATTGTCTAATATTTGTGAAATTTTCAAGTTTTAATCAAAAACTACTAAAAATTTTCTCTTAACTTATGATGATTTGTGTATGAAACTTGTAAATCTCGCGAGGTCTTGAACGCAGTTTTTGTAATATGTCGTTT
Source organism: Chrysomya rufifacies (assembly GCA_014858695.1). Taxonomy (NCBI): domain Eukaryota; kingdom Metazoa; phylum Arthropoda; class Insecta; order Diptera; family Calliphoridae; genus Chrysomya; species Chrysomya rufifacies. The sequence continues at coordinate 6,363 of JACGTJ010000206.1, read as the reverse complement.
ATTTTAACTTTGTCTCCTTTCTTCTTTTTACAGGACAAACCTTTACCATGTCGTTGTATAGGTGTATTTGGTTTAAGTGTTTTTACCACCCAATTAAAAATAAGAGAAATATTTTCAAAATTTGGTCCTATAGAACGTATACAAGTTGTGATAGATGCACAGGTAATTAATAATAAATATTTTAATTTTATTATATGTAGTAATTTTATACCCCTTAAAATTTTTATTTTTAACATTTATCTTAAAGTTTCAAGAATTTAAATGTTTGTAAAGGGGTTAAAATAAAACAACAATAATTAGAGTTTTGATTTAAGAGTATTTTAAACAAAACCAAAGGCTTGTTGTTACAAATTGTTTATGTTATAAGTTTATATTTGTTTAACTATTAAACATATGACTTCTCAAAGTGGGCTCTGCGGGACACATTAAAGAACTTTGCTCAAAAATCTAAGATAATTTCTAGATCTTAATGAAAAATTTGATTAAAGATTTCTAAAAAGTTGAAAAGTTAACAGAAGATAGCAAAATTTAATGATTTTTTATAACTGGAATTAAAGTTGAACTAGAACTGAGCTAAAACAGAACAAGAATTTAACTAGAAATGAACTAAAGCGGTACAAAAACTGAACTTAACTAGAACGGAACAATAATTGAACTGAACTAGAACTGAACTAAAACCAAACTAGATCTAATCTAAAACTGAAATTAAATTGAACTAGAATTGAATTAGTAAGGAACCAGAACATAGCTAGAACTGAACTAAATCTGAACTAGAACTCAATTGAAACTAAACGCGATCTGAACAAGAACTTAACTATAACGGAACTGAGCTAGAACTAAACTATATCTGATAAATAGAACTGAACTTAAAATCAACTAAAACTCAACTAAAGCTGAACCACAGTTCAACTGGAACTAAACTAGAACTGAGCTAAAATAGAATTAGAATTTAACTAGAAATGATCTAAAGCGATACAAAAACTGAACTTAACTAGAACGGAACAAGAATTGAACTGAACTAAAACCAAAGTAGAACTGAAATTAAAATGGACTAGAATTGAATTAGTTAGGAATCAGAACTTAGCTAGAACGGAACTAAATCTGAACTAGAACTGAATTTAAACTAAACGCGATCTGAACAAGAACTTAACTATAACGGAACTGAGCTAGAACTAAACTATATCTGAAAAATAGAGCTGAACTTAAAATCAACTAAAGCTGAACCACAGCTCAACTAGATCTAAACTAGAACAAAACTATTACCAAAGTAGAACTACTGTAAAGCTTTATCATACATCATGTACACAAAAAAATCTTGTAATTTTATAATACAATGCAGTAATGAATCATCTTGCTCTCATTGCAATCTAAAAAAATCTTTCTTAAACCTAAATCATATGAAAACTATATAAATATTTTCTTATACAATTTGATTTTGTTATTTTACATTGTTAAAAATTACTTAAATTTTATAATATAAACATTTTTTTATTATGTTTTATAGACGGGTCGTTCGCGGGGTTTTTGTTTTATATATTATGAAAATTTAGCTGATGCTAAAGCAGCCTGTGATAATTGTTGTGGCATGGAAATAGATGGCAGACGTATACGTGTAGCTTATTCCATTACTGAAAGACCTCATACTCCAACACCTGGAGTTTATATGGGTCGTTCGGCAAAGTAAGTTTTGTTGTAAGAGATAAAGTTGCTATTTTAATTTATATATACACATTTTTTTATTTAATTAACAGAGAATTACGTGAACGTTATCGTGCCCAACAAAAAGAACAAAAACGTCATCATTCTCCTTTTAGTTATAGTAAAAGTCATCGTAGTAATCATCGACCACGTTATGAACGTAGTCGTAGTCGTTCCTATACACCACGTAAGTATTAACGGTTTAGAAGGTTTGAAATTTTAGGAATATATTCTTAAATTAGCAACAGAGGTTTTAATGCAACTCATTTTTCTTTTCTAATGAGTTATTTTTGTATTTTTGCAGGTCGTTATCGTTATTGATATTATTAAATAATTTTTGGGCCATGTTTTGTTTTTTTTTTTATTTTTAATTTTTTTTTATGAAGTCATGTATTTCAAAACGCATTTGTTACCTTTGTTTTAATAGAATTAAAACCATTTTTTGTGTTGTATGTTTTTTATTTAAAATTGAAAAATCTTTCTTTGTGTTTTTCAATATTTTTTTGAATTAAATTTTTGATGTTTATTAAATGTACATTCTTTCTCATAATTTATAAAATTTAGAAACAATTATTTTTACTAAAACCAAAACAACTAGATTCCTGCAGAATAATTGTTTCTTAAAAAGAAATATTAACATTATAATAATGTTTTGTATGTGTGTAATTAATATAAAATAATTAGTTTTAATTTTTTTTAACTTATTTGTAAAATATACATTAAATGGAAAAAATAAAGACTTAAATGAAAACTGTGAATTTATAATAATAATAGAAATTTTTTTTTCGCAAAACTTTAAGAAGTTGATGTGTTGTTAGATCCAGTTGCAGCCGACCCAGCTCCTTGGGTTTGTTGCTGGCTTTGTCTACTGGTTTTATAAGCAATTTCTAAAGTCCCTTGAACAACACGCATATCTGATTCTATACTTCGAGCCCAATTCTCTACATCACCCAATTCCTTAAGAGCACTACTGAAATTATCGATTAATTGCAGCCATTGTTGAGTTTGTTTGGCAAAATTTGTGGCTCCCACATGCAATTGTTTGGCCTCGGCATCTAAACGTTTTTGATTCAAATATGCTTGGGCAACACTAAAATAGCCAAGAGTATAAAATCCAAGAAACATTAAATTTCAAAAATAAAAAAAAACCTACCCCACATTTAAATGATCCACTAAGGCTTTGGTCAGTTCATTAGAAGCTTCTATGGCCTCTTTGCGTTTGAATTCTAGTAGAAAAACAAAACAAATAGAAAATCAAAACTTATTAAAAAAAATTTGATTCATACCTTGATCTTGTTTCCTTTTTACTTGTTTTGCTTGATGTTCTTTCACCATAGAACTTAACATTATGCTTTAATTTATTAAGTTTTATAAAATATACAAAAAATTTCACTTTTTAACAAAAGAAAACTATTGTTTTGTAAATAAAAAGTTCAGCTGTTTCTAATCATGTACACACACAAACACACGCACGCAAAAAAAACAGTTAGTCAATTATGAGCCGCCGTTTCTTGTTTATAATATAGCGCCGTTGCTGTTTTTGAAGGCTATGACAAATTGAATGTGCCATAGACATGCTCAAAAATTGTTTATTGTGGGGAATCATTTAAGTGATTATAAAAATTAAAAGTTTTTTTTAAAACTAAAATCAATCAACTGGTCCGCAATAATAAATATGATTCATATCCGTAAATTCTATAAATTTACTCTACAAAAGACTATCGGGATTTTGCGAACCCATAAAAGATTCGGGTTTTAAAATTTTTCAAAACTTATATTTTGAAATCATAAATATTACAATTGTGTAAGAAATTTTTGTGTCAAATTTCATTCAGGAATCTCAGGTTGTGGTGTAAAGCGGGTTTGATAGCAACCCATTAAATTTCCCGTTTTATCCTCTAAAAAACTCAAGTTATCCAGGTCAGTGTAATGAGGCAACAAATATGGCAACGCCAAAGAAAACGGCACCGCGAATAAAAATGTGAAGTGAACGAGAATCTAAGCAGACTTAAACTAGAAGTGAAAAAAAATGTTGTGATTTAATTTTCAAAAGTGTTCCGTGAATATGGATTTTGTGCGAACCCCTTCTCTAAGTAAGTACTCATATTTTGCTTTATTTTGAATTTATACCCTATACCACCATAAGTGTAATGTAGAGAAAGAAAAATAAAACTAGAACACCCACATATAAGCATAAGGTTCAGCTTAGAATGTAGTCGATTTAACGTTGTGTGTCTGTCTCAATGGCTGGCTATTGCACAAAGCTTAGGTCACAGTTTTAAAGCTATCGTCTTCAAATTTCACACAGATTATTACTTAGTTCAAGGTCGAAGTCTATTGAAATTGGTCACGATCGAATTGAATTACATTTTTAGTCGAATTAACGATGTCCGTCTGGATGGCTGGATGGTTTACATGCATAAACTTATTGCACTAAATGCAGGTCTCAGTTTTAAAGCTCATCATCTTCAATTTGACACCGATTATTATTTTCGTCTAAAGACAAAGCCTTGATCATGATCGGTCCGTTGTTTCTCATAGCCCCCATACAAATGTCCTCTCGGGATGAACAATAATGCCTATAAATTAAATATGAATATAATTTATTGACAATTAGTACACAAAAATTTCATTCGAATCACTCAGAATGAGAGTTTTACACCGCAAACTTCAACAATATAAACGGAGAGTAAAAGTTTTATAAAAATCTTACTAAAAATTGTCATATGTTACTTTACCTCCTCCCTAAAGGGCAAGGTGCATAAAAGTTGGTCATGTTCGGTCCACTATTTTCATAGCATCCACACAAATATCATCTCGGAATGGAAAATAATGCTTTATTGTGATTTTTTATTTTTATAATTATTTTGCGAACACAACATTTCTGTAATTCTAAAAATATGTTCCAAATTTCATTTCAATCGGTCCATTACTTAACCTAGACCTCGCACAAATGCCTTCCGGAATTGAAGGAATTTGTTCGACCATTATTTAACCTAGACCTGAAGCAAATGCCTCTTTCGGAATAGAAATTTAGTGGAAATATGTTCTAAATTTCGTTTCAATCAGTCCATTACTTAACATAGACCTCGAATAAATGCCTTCCGGAATTGAAGGAATTTGTTCGACCATTATTTAACCTAGATCTCAAACAAATGCCTTCCGGGATGGAAATTTAGTGGAAATATGTTCCAAATTTCATTTCAATCAGTCCATTACTTAACCTAGACTTCGAACAAATGTCTTCCGGAACTCAAGGCATTTGTTCGATCATTGTTTAATCTAGATCTCAAACGAGATGGAAAATTAGTGGATATGTAAGACATTTATATATAATTCAACTCATGTATTTCATTTGAATTGGTGTAATATTTTACATAATAATATTTTGTCTTCATGTGGTGTAGGGTATCATATTGTAGGGCTTAACCAACTAAATCACTCTTGATTTTTATATATTTCAAATTTGTTTTTAATAAAACAGTTAAATTATATATTTTTGTTAACTTTTAATATTTATTTTATTTATTTTTTTGTTTTTATATATTTCCAAAAAATCATATTATATTTTAAGTTTATATGTATAACATTTGATTTTTTTTTAATTTATTTTAAATGATTAATGAATTATAATGTATGTAGTTCTTGTTTTTAATTTATATTAGTAAAATGTTTATAAAATATTTATTTTTTATTTAATTTTTTCTTTTTTTTTTTCATTAATTTTTTTATATAAATTATTTTATTATTGCCAATGTAAATTCATAAAAATTTCAATTTTAATTTTTAAGATTAGGGTATAATAATTATACGAAGACCGAAATATATTTGTTATTTTTTATGTTAGTACTTATCACAATAAGTTTATTGTTTTTTAATAATATAATAATTATTATAAATTAGACATTAAATAGAAATTTTACTACAAACATCAAATATAATGAAATTATGAAAATTAAAAATATTAACAAAGATTTTCAAAACATTTATTTTATTACACCCCTTCACTTATAGTGATAGGATATTTATGTTTGTTCTTACGTTTGTAATTTTGAGGTTTTTCATTTGAGACACGATGAAGTTTATATATATTCTAAAATGTGGTTTCATAAAAACGAAATATGCATGTCCATCCGTCCGTCCTTTCGTCGTTTATATAGGTCCCCTTTAATAAAGTTGAGTTGTGACCTTAAGGAATAATTTGATGTACATATATAATAACTTTATGTACATCAAATTCCGGCAATAATCCAAATCGTATTATGGAAGATACTTGCTTCGAGAGAAAATGTGTCTCAAACACAATAAGCCTGAGCTATACGAAATTGATTTTCCTAGTAGATAACCGTTAGCCACTTCTTTTGGCAAATACAAATCTTCATGTATGAGAAAATATGTATTAATTACCTGAATGAAATATATATCCAAATCTAATTGCGGAAGATACTTGCTTCGGGAGATAATGTGCCTCGAGGGCAATACGACTGAGCAATATTAAATAGATTCTCCTAGTAGATAATCGGGTAATATCGCAAGGTAATCGATTTGAACTGAACTAGAACTGAACTAGACCTGAACTAGAACTGAACTAGAACTGAACTAGAACCGAAAGAGAACTGAACTAAAACTGAACTAGAACTGAACTAGAACTGAACTAGAACTGAA
>JACGTJ010000195.1:2692-16395 GCA_014858695.1 Chrysomya rufifacies | reverse complement strand
GCACCGGATGAGCTAGGAAGACGAAAAGTGGCACAAATATTTCTCTCATATAAGGTATATTTGGTATTGAAAATGGGCAGAATTAGATTATAAATAAGGAAGCTATGGGACAAAAATCCACCATTTTGAAGCATTTTAGCACTTAATATGTCATATATATGAAGGTTGCAAACCAAAAATGGGAGTGCCGCGCCTACTTTTCCACCCACCTTCTTTGGTACATCATAACATGGGTGTGGCCCGCCCACATTCTGCTCACTTCAGTATTTATTTTATTTAACCTCTTTTGATGGTGGGTATCAAAGATTCGACCAAGTCGAATATATCTTGCTTGTTCTTGATTGAAATAGTTAGAAAAATTAGGAACATTTCTTCTAAACGTCCATGGCACCAACCCAGAAATGGTAAGAAATTTCTTCGTAAAGGAAGCGTATTAATAGGAGAAAAGTTTAAAATTGTAAAAACACTTTTGTTAATATGAAAATATTAATAGTAACATAAAAACATGAGCCACAAAATATATTTCTAAAATTGTAAATTTAATTCAAATAATTAAAATTTTCAAAGAGGTTAAAATTTAAATACATTTCAAATTAACTTAGTAAATTCTGCGAAAGCATGATTGGAGTTTAATGCTTTTTACTAACACATTGTAATTGTTAGGCATTCCGGGAGTATACTTAGAGTAACTAATTTTGGTAGAATATATGTATATTGTGGTAGCTGCTGTAACCATCATTTAATGTAATAATTAAAAATTTTGCCAAAAAATATCTAAAAAAAGTGAAAATCATTTTATCTCAAAAGTATTTTCTGTATAATGACACTTGCTGTAATAATAGCATAATCCAAAATAACCCGAATTCGAGTAATCATTTCTAATGTGTGGATAATAAACAAATTTACAATTTTACAGCAATATTTAAAACTTTTGATAAACAAATATACGTTCCCTTCATTCCTAAAAGGACCATATATATGACGGACCTCAACAAACTTTCGACATTAATTAATTCGGTTCATATTTCTTTCTCTTTCATTAATCGGTAATTGTTAAGAGTGGGTCTTGCAGTCTAGCATCCGAAAACTTTGGATGAAATTATTTTTCTAAAAATGCGTACTTTTAAAGAAATGATAGACAGTTAACAAACATCCTTTTTTAAGCCCATAATACAAATGATCAAAATATGTTAAAAAAAAACCCCACGAGCCTAGCAAAACGAAAAAATAAGAATGTAAATATTAAGTTGAAAAATTATCACGACCCAACCTCTTTTCCATCCCCATACTTATATTAATACAGGAGAAATTATCTGTATTCTGTTAACTTTTCTTATAAGTTACAATTTAACAGTTTCTTTATACCAATTTAACATAATGCATCAACCGCTTTATGGCAACACTCATTTATACCTATTGCATTAGTACAAACACACACACACACACGCACAAATGAGCGCGCCATCTTTAATTTAAATGAAATTTTAACGTTAGCTTCGTTAGGTCACCAAAACTTAAAAACAAATCATTCGCTAAGTAACATTCAACGGGTAAAGACGTTTTAAATTGTTCTTTATTCGGTTAAAAATATTTAGTGTTTGTGTGTGTGAGAGAGAATCATTTAAAGAGAACGGGCTTATTATTCTGATGCAAGAGTAACAGTTGACAAGTGTGTTTTACAATAAGCAGCAAAAAGAGAGCAAGAACTGTAAACTTGGCTTAAATTAGATAATCTATAAATAAAAACAATATTGCAATTATAAAAGAAGAAAGCATTCAGATTTATTTAAATTAATATTGTGTTAATTAATTTTGTTGCGAGACTTCGAAAAAGAGAAAAAATTAAACAATTAATAACGCAACTACGGCTCAATTAAAGAAGAGTTTGTTTTATTCAAAAAAAAAAAGCTTCTCTATTCTTTAACAATTGAGATCAATTTTGATTGTGTTTTCTTTACGAAGAAGTAACAAAGCAACAGCAAAAATAAAGTTAGGAAAAAATCGTTTTCATTAGTTTCAAATTGACTCTTTAAGAAGCAACAGAACGAACGATTTCTTTACTTAAAACTTTAAGCTTAGGGTGTGGTGATCTTAAATAAATAAAAAAATCTAAAATATTTGAAATTTTCCACAAAGAAAATTTATATAAAAAATATTAAAAATAGAACTGAAACCAAAACCACATACAAAATGTCTGCAAATAGAAGTAAATTTTTTTGTTGCCCACACTTACCGACAACACAAATATTCACATTTTTGGCTTTACTGATAACGACGTTTACATTGGAAAGCGCGCAGGCCCAAAGAACTCCTACCATCTCCTACATAACCCAAGAACAAATTAAAGATATTGGTGGTACAGTAGAATTCGATTGTTCTGTACAATATGCTAAAGAATATTCTGTGATTTGGACCAAAACTGATGGTGATACCGTATTCTTATCAACGGGTTCTACTTTGGTTATAAAAGACTCTCGCTTTTCTTTACGCTACGATCCAAATTCATCAACTTATAAGTTACAAATTAAAGATATACAAGAAACTGATGCTGGTACTTATACGTGTCAAGTGGTCATTTCTGTGGTACACAAAGTAACCGCCGATGTTAAATTATCCGTTAGACGTCCTCCTGTAATTTCGGATAATTCTACACAATCTTTGGTCGCTAGTGAAGGCAGTGAAGTTCAAATGGAATGTTATGCTAGTGGTTATCCAACACCAACAATTACTTGGCGTCGTGAAAATAATGCTATTTTACCAACTGGTAAGTTGTAAAGAAATAATATTAAAAATATTTTCCCATGTAAAAAAATATATTTATTATTTCTCGTGTTTATTTAGTATATTAAATTATAAAAGGTAACACGAAAGAAAAATATTAAAATAATGTAAAGTTTTGTGGGAAAGAAGTGTATTGAAAAATATTTTTGTTAAATCAATGTTGTCAATTAAACATTTTTTATTTTTGCATTAAGAGGAAACATCATTTAAAACCGTTCAATTTTAACAAATAACAAGCCTTTAAAAACATTTAATTTTTCTATGTAATCAACATTTATTTAATAAAAATACATTTTAAATGCTTAATACGTCCTGGCAATCGAGGCTTAACGATCTTTTTGCGTATTATTGTGTTTATTTTGTGTTCGTTTGAGCTTTTTAAGGCTTTAATTGCAGGCTTATTTTATTTGCCCTGCATATAAAATTATTAATTATTATTAGATTTATACAGAAAAGAGTTCATCATAATCTATTTTTTCAATAAAATCCAAAATATCCCATTATACAAGATCCCAGTTTTTTTAAAACTACCTAAAAAATATAAATTACTGACGATTTCTAATCAGCATTCTTGAAGTATTCGAAATCTTATGGAATGGTTAATAAATATTTTTCTGTTTAAAAATATGTATATAGAACGGCGTTTTTAATTGGAATGCAATTTTAGTTCATTTGATATTCTAAATTCATTTAAATAGACAACACTTGTAATTCATTAGCTTTATGGCGTTGAGTCACTCACCCTCATAAAAAGCAACAATTTTCTCTTTGGTTAAAACCAGTATTTATGAAAATAAACTTGGCTTAAATAAGCTCTCTCTCCTCTCACTAACCAGTCTTATGCTCTCTATTGATTTTCCTAATTCGCAAAAAGAAACAACTCAATTGTTATTAAATTGTTTTTTTTCTTCTTCTATTATTATTAGTTTTCTTTCAATCTATTTGTTTTTTTATAGAATGCATCAAATACTTTAGCAAGTTTTATTAAATAAACAAATAAATAAATTAAACTAATGGAAATTTTGTTATTTATTTACAAAATTTATTAAACGTTTAGCTTAACTCACAAACAAAGTAAATAAATGTGAAATGAATTTTATATAAATTAAAAGAATTATTAATAGTTTTTTCTATAAATTTTAAAAAATAATGTTTTTTTTTTTTTATAAATGTATTTATTTTGTGCTCTTTTAATACACTAACTTGTACAATAGGCCAACAGGTGTATATGTTATTGTTAAATTTTATTTTGTTATTTTTTTTTTCTAGACATAATCTTTTCATTATTGATATTTTCCCTTAACAATTGTTCCTTTCTGTTGGCTTTCTAAAGAGTTTTACCAATTTTCATTATTCTTTCATATTATTCTATTGTTTTGGAGAAAACAGGTAGTAATTCGATATACTTTTTGTTTTGTTGTTAGAAAGGTTTGATGTAAAAAGGTGTTACTTTTTCATAGCAAAAGTTAATTAGCCAATATTTGTCCAGTCATTATTTCCTAAATTACTAAGCAGTTTTTTACGGATTAAAGATTGTTCATTTGGGATTTTTTTAATTAATGATGTTTTTGACAAAATGCAGCTGCATTAAAGAAATTCAACATTTCAATAAAAAAAAATATTAGTAAATTTAATTGGTAATGAGTTGTGTAACTTCTCCTCCTAATTAGCTAGATTTTTAATCCATTTAAAACAATTTGCTGCAGTTCCGATTAATTAAATGGAAGCTACGATGCATTAAGCAAAAACTTTAATGGAAGTAAAAGAAGTTTAACCACCAACTTTTAATTTATGTAGAATTATCCCTAGAATACTATTCCTCCTTTTTTGTTACGTAAATTCCATATTTTTTTTAAAGAATAAACATAAGTTAGTATTTTCGCTTTAAATTTGATATTTCATCAATTAATACAATAGAAATTTGGAAGGATTTTCCTAATAACAATTTCTGGGGATATTGTTCTGAAGCTCTAATTTCAATGTCTATTAAAAACGTTCATCGTTTGGCGTTTTAAGCCAGAAGCAAGGAAAGTAACTGTTTCCAATTCAAAAGAGATAATGTTCTGAGATCACTATTTTTCAATTAGTTAAACATTTATGGAACTTTTAATTGATTTTATAATTGAAATTTTGAATATTTTTAAAGAATCGATGTACATTTTTATTCATTATTTGTTAAATCTATTGTAAGTCTAGTTTTTTTCACTGAATTTCAAAATATATACTGAAATTTGAAAATGGCAACACTTTCATGTAATTTTCAACTAAAATCTTAAAATCTCGAACTTTCAGATAAAAAAACAATTTATTTTTAATAAATTTACAAATAATTCATTTTAAAAGAGTTAAATTTTAAGAGAACACTACTTAAAGTTTATTGTTTGAAAATCAAATGTATTCACTACTTTCACTGTCTGCATCTAAAACAGACTCTGCAAATGACTTTTGTGCTAACACTTTCACAGCTATTATTCATACGCCTACGGATTTTTCCACATAAGTACAATATTCTAGGTTTTAAAGGACTCTTTACAAACAAATGCTCTATTAGAAATCCCTAGGCATTATTATGCAATTACTTTATATTTTCTTGTAACACATGAAAACAAGCGACGGAAGGAAGCAAAATAATTATAAAATAAAAAGGTAGAAACTTCTAAATCACACAATTACTTTAAATATGTATGTGCAAAGAAATTGAAATTTAACATTGTTTGAATAAAATACAGATCTTAGGTCAAATTGTTAACAAAATTAAATAAAATAAATGCTACATTGTTCCTTTACAATCAATAAATTATAGCACTAAATAGCTTAATTCTTGTACTTAAGTCAACATGTACCCAAACTTTATATAAAATTCATTGAAAAATACTGTTTTTTATTCATTTCTAAATGACTTTACACTCTGTGATTATCTGGGCAATAAAATCAAAAACAAACAAAGGCAAACAATAACAAAAAAAGCAATAAATATCCAGGATTAAATACTTAAAGAAGTGTGTTGCTAACCATGCCAACAGAAAACCAACCAGTGCTGATTCTTTAAATCATTGACAGCATTAACAACATCAAAACAAAGTTTTAACAAGTACAAGCAGAAAAGATTTTGTAAACAAAACATTGTCAATCTCAAACCATTTACAAAACACCCACACGCTCATTTCCCCAACAACCACTCCTTCTCTAGCACTCACAAAATATGAAAGGGAAAAAAAAGAAGATAATGGCAAAAATATTCGCACTTTACTTGCAAAAATTATTTTCTTTTTTCTACAATAAAAATAATAAGAAATGAATATTGGTAGTATTTATATGTGTATGTGTTTGTAAGAAAGGTCCATACAAACAAGGAAGGAAGGATGTGTGTTTATTTGTCAAAAACAACAAAAAGAGAAATCCTTTTTTCTTTGCCATCATCTTCTTACCTATGAAGATGTATAGATTTAACCAAAGTTTGTAAATGATGTCGATATGTGTTTTCAAGATTCGACAACTTTAGCACGCGCAATTTGCTTCCGCAACTCTTGAAAATGTACTCTAGCAAAGAAAATCTAGGTGGTGTTTTAAGTTTTATATGCCTCTATATTGCAATCATATATTAAAACTGTATGGGCATAGCAAATAATAAGAACAATAAAGAAAAATGGGAACGCGTGTTTAGAGTATAATATTAGAACAGAGATTCTTAATCCTACAATACGTAAATTTTACGACTTAGTACTTTAAAATTGATACCAGTATAATTTTATGTGATATATTGTACTAAAACTCTGAATAGCTTTTTAATTAGCTATAAAATAAATGTCATTATGTTATAGAAAAAACCACAAACTAACCTAAAATTATACGAATGCTTAAACACTAAACATTCGTAAGTTTTTCGGCTTGAACTGAAGGCATATTTTAAAATGAATGATGGAATTACGAAAAATTGTTACGATCCTCAAATTTCCACTATATCCTGTTATTTTTTTTTAATTGTGCAAGTAAAACTGATAAGTTATATATATCTTTTAATAAATAATGTATTATTTATAATAGTAAAGTTCATTGTTTCTTTCAAAACAGTTGAAATTTCAAATGTAACAAAAACGCAAAATGAATAATATTGTTCTCAGGACGTTATTCTTACTAAAAATGCATATGGTCCCTCAATATTTCACAAATAGTGCCATCATAGAAGTTGTTATTGGGTTAATAGCTATGACAAAGAATTCTAAATTTTAGGAATACATAGGGTTTATGTTGATTAAAATTGAACTAAATGTTTTAGGGTTAAATCAACTAAAATAGATTTTATTATAAAACAATTTTCAATCCCTATAAACCTACATTTCTTTGCATTAATCCAGAGTATATTTAGTTGTATCTTACACGATCATTATTGTCATACATACATTATTTATAAGTCGACTTCCCTAGTGACTACACGATCAAAGAAAATGAAGAACATAAATTAATGGACTAGATCCTATAAAATTTCTATATTTTGGAAGACTATAGTACAATGTATGACATTACTATGTAACGAAAGGATCTACAATGACGAAATGTATTTATTTAATTTTGACAACATTGGGAATCACTGTATTAGACTTTACTTAAACACATAATAATATAAAAACAAAAAATATTTAGAATCCTTGTTATACTTTATGTATTTTCTTTTGTAGACGTTGGCTCTATTAATACAGACAGTTTGCAACTAATGTAAACAAATCCAAACAAAAACCCATAACGAATATACATATATGTAACAAAAAGGATTCGTTACTTAAGCTATATAAAACCTACATACACGTTTTTTATACAACACTCTTTCCCGCCTCACCTAAATGACAAACAGGCTAAAATAAACAATGGACAAAAAAAAAAAAAAAAAAAGAATCACATTCAAAATAAAACAAATCTCGTATGGCGGCATAAAAACCGTCTTACAATACAAAAAAAAATGTATAAAAATTGTAAGGTACTAATAATAAGGTAACAAAAAATATACACATTGAGAAAACGCCCGATGACGTTAAAATTTTTTGTTGCCATTGAGACTTTAACATTAGACTACTACTGTTACTATTGTGTGAAAAATAAACAAACATGCAGAGAGTTTGTAAACATCACATGAACTCCCCTCTTCAAATGAGAAACAGTAAAACTTAAACTCCTTTCTTTCGCTTAACATAAAAAAAATCAAAACAAAAAATTTATATTTATTTGAAACTCTTTCATGGTTTATTATGACAACTATAGGGGTCTATTTGTTATAGCAACAAAAAAAAAAAAAAACTGCATGCTTTAATAATTAAACAAAACATAAAAAACGGTATCAAGGTTTCAGGGTTACAATTTCCAAAAAAAAAAAAAAAATTGCCAAAAAAACATATCCGCATATATGTATACAATTACACAATACTCTTACAAATAACTGTAATTAACTGCAAACAAAATCAATTTGTTATTGTTGCTTTTTATGTGTTATTCATTTTCATTTTTTCAATTCAAAACAAAAAACGCTTAATGAACAAGGTAATTCAGAAAAACAAAATAATTTATTGACCTCCTATACCACCCTTTTCTCATCACAATTTCTCAAGGCGATTTACACTTTGTTTATGTTTTTCCCCCTACCGTTATATTTTTGTTTATATTTTATTGTTTCTTTTTCAAGTGTAACTAAAGTTAAAAACCAAAAATGCAGCTGTTGTGTTCTTTTAAAAAAATATTTAAATTGTTTTAAACATTTTGTATATGAAAATTTTAACTTCACATGCTCTATGAGCTGTAAAATTGTAAACAATGCAAAAATGAGTTAAGCATTTTTATTCGTAAGCATTTTAAAGTCAAGTGAGATATATTTGGCATGAATCAACATTACCCACAAATTGACATCTGTGTTGTTATTTAAAAAGTTTAGTTTTTCACAATTATTAGTCATCATTATTCTATTTTTTTTTTATTTTCTTAGGAATTAAAAACATTAAGGTCAATTTATATGCTTAATAAGTTTAACAGATACCTAATAATGCAGATAACCTAAACAATTCAGACAAGTTAATTAATTTTAAATAATTTAATAAATATTAAAAGAATTTTTTTTTTTTTTTAAATTATGTAGAATTTTTAAATTGTATTCGTTTTTTTTTATAAAATATTTTTATTTTCCCAAATAACTTTAATTTGTATATAAATATTCCTTAATTTTTCACTATTCTTGGGGTTGTTTAGCTATTTTATGTAAATTTATTTAAATTTCATTTTTATAATAAGCAATTACACTACGGCTTAAAACTTCAAAACTCAATAATCCTTAAATAATTTAAATATTATATAATATTGTTTCTTTCTTGTAGACTAAAAAGTAAAAGGGGCGATTTTTAACAAAAATTCTTTAGAATCAATTTCAAAATGTTAATATAATTTGCATAAAATTTTATGGAACTTTGAACAAAATTTTTAAATATTTTGTATATAAACATAGCTGGGAATATTTATGTTTTCAATTTATGCTACTTGTTACTTAAGTGAAGTCAAATGGAAAATAAGAAATTTTAATCGGCTATTAAATTATAATAATAACGACGACAAAACACCAGTAGAAATAACAAATAGTAATGGTTAATAATTTTGATAAAGTTGCCAGAATTAGGAAATTTAATGTTTCACATAAATTCCACATTTTATATATATTATCGGCTCACTTTGATTTCAAAAAATTTCTACGATGTGAAAAAAATTTGTTGCGAAAAAAAATATATATTCAAAATAACAAAAAAATTAAGAACATACATGAATCGTCGAACCAAAGTCAGTAAGTAATTTTTCAAAATTAGGAAAAATTTATTTTAAATAATTTTCCATGCTAGTTCAATTTTAGTTCTGCAATAGTTCAGTTCTAATTTTGCTATAGTTTCATTATAGTTCAGTTATATTCAGTACTAGTTGAAGTTCAGTTCTAATTTTGCTACAGTTTCATTATAGTTCAGTTATATTCAGTACTAGTTGAATTGTGGTTCACTTCTAGATAAGCTCTAATTCGGTTCTTCATTTAGTTTTAGTTTAGTTCCAGTTCATTTCTAGTTCAGTCATAGTATAATTCTGATTCGGTGTAGTTTAGTTCTAGTTCGTTTCAAGTTTCAATTTAATTCCAGTTATATTCAGTACTAGTTGAATTGTGGTTCACTTCTAGATAAGCTCTAATTCGATTTTAATTTAGTTTTAGTTCAGTTCCAGTTCAATTCTAAGTCAGTCATATTATAATTCTGATTCGATTTTAGTTCAAGCTCAGTTGTAGTTTAGTTCTAGTTCGTTTCAAGTTCAAATTCAATTCTAGTTCTGTTCCAATACAGTTTTAACTCAGTTCCAATTCAGTTCTATTTCAATTTTAGTTCATTTCTAATTTTGTTCTAAATTGGTTCAAATTTAATTTAAAGTATGCCAACAAAATAATACGAAATATAAATTTTCATTATAGTTACAAAACAAATCAAAAGATTATAATTTTCAGTTTTTCAATAACTTTTAAATTTAATGTAAAATTATACGAAGTGATTAATTTGAACATTTTTTTTTCAAAATAATATTTTTAAAACTGTTATTTTTGGTGTTTTTGTTACAAAACTGTTATATATAAAATTTAAAGCTAAAATTTTGCAATTAAAAGAAAACATGGTTAAAGTTAGTATTTAGAAATTAAACAAAATACTCTAACGGTCATTATATTTAAGAAGGGTTTAAAGTTGTAGACATAACAAAATAAAAAAAAAATCAACAAGATATTATTATTGTAAGAAAATAGTCAAGTTAAGAAACAGGTATTAAGAAGAAATTGTTTAAAATGAAACTTATAAAATACTGAAATAATACATAAAAAACAACAACAACAAACACATCATTTGTAACATTAATGTTATTGTAGATGGAATAACTGCTGTTACCGGCATATATTTTTTTTGTATTTTATTTCTAAATATTTGAAAAAGAAGAACCCTGTAAAGTTATACGTAAAGTTGACTAAACTCTAGTACAGTTTTTCACCATAATGCCCAACACTCTTCTCTTGTGTACTTGACTGATTATTACAACATAGTGGTAGTAGTAGTAGTCGTAGTAGATGAAACACAACAAAAACATGGTTGTATACCAAATAAATACATAATATGTGTTTTCTGTGTTTTTTTTTTCTGAATGCATTTTATGTTTAATATTTATTTAGCCCTAGGTATAAGTTTTCAAAATGTTTTAACATTTATTCTCTTTCATCTTGTTTAGAACAGTTTTTTCTTTTTTCAAAATTACTCAAACTATGTTTTGTTAAAAAAAGAACATTATTTTGCACTAAACAAATACTTTAAAAACAATTTGAATTTTTTTAAAGTGAAATTATTATTTTTTACACAATAGTGTTAGAAAACTCGTTTTCTTTATTATTATTAAAAAAACAACCTAGCGCAGACCTTTAGACTTGTAAAAGGACAGACATATTTTATTAGTCAAGCATAAGCCCTAGAACACATGCATGATTTATTTATTTGATTATTTATTTTAAGGCTTTAACACCATGTTTGTTTAGGTCTTTTCAAATACATAAATGATTTGTATTTTTATTTATAAGAATTTATGATGTAAATACAATAAGGTATTTCAATCCCTGTACATCAACATATACATATACATACATATATGTAGAATAATATTCAAACATTTAAGCTGGCTTAATATTTGTTACACGTCTGTACTACATATCATTATTTTAAGCCTAATTGCGTTTTTAATACTTAACATATTTTTTCCCCTTATCAAAATTATGGGGTTAATTTCCTTCTATGTGCCTTTTCGGAAAAACAAAAAGAATTTTTTTTTGCTTTCGCTTTTTTTTTTCTGGTAAACAGGATTATCTTTACATAAATCTAATATGTTAGGGGGTATGTTTTTCCTTCCATATATATATTAATATGATTTTTGGACAAATTTGTGATTGGTTGCTACTTTTTTTCCAGTTGCTTTAATCTCAAGTATAAATTGCTGCTCTTCTTTTTTTGTGGGTTTTAATTTGTTAAAAAGATTTAAATTTATATGTAAATTGTAACGAATTTCCTTTTAATTATGATAATCCTGTTTGTGCCATTTATGCTAAGTGTTGCTAGTAGTTTAATAGCATATGTCAGTTTTTACCATGATGCTTAGATACAATTATTTATTGGACATTTTATAAGAATACAAATTCTGAAAAAAACCCTAAAATTGATTTAAAATAAAAATGGAGTTTCCAAGAGATAAATAGAAAGTTATGGTTTTACATTTATTTGTTATTGCCGGGGTTAAATGAAATCAAACTGAAATTTCCAAACAGTTATCGTATTGGATAACGAAAAAAAGTTATAATAAAACCATTTTCAAGACAATTGTTTATTGTTAATAAATTATTTTTTTTTAATTTATTTTGTGATTAGCTTTTCAGTATTCGATCATTTGATCTTGATTTTTATTTTATGTTTTTCATCCTTGGTCTTTAAACACTAAACTGACAAAACTTATGGCGCGTGATGATCCATTTTAAACATCAGATACCTAACAGAAACTTAAAGTATCAATTGACATGCATAAAGAACTAAAAGATCGAGTACTTGATGTTGAAAAGTAATTGGCCCTTTTCTGCTACTTTAGTTCTTTGATAGGTACTTTTACTCAAAACTGTTCCTTTCTCCCGTACTTTTGAGTTATTTAACACATATTTTCTGCTAAGTAGAGAACAATTTATTTAATGAATGTTTTATGAAAGCATTTGTCTGAATCTTTTTCAATTGAATCGAATTCAATACCACAAAATCCATTAAATTAAAAGAATATCGAATCCCATAATTCAAATGTTTGAGACTCCATTTCTATCTTCGTATTTTGACTAAAATTTCAATTTCAATTATAGTACAATCTAAATTTTTTGTTTGCGATTTAGTAAAATTTTGAAAATTATAATTTTAATTCGTGATTTTGAGTAATTTTCACATTTTCAAATGAGTTTAAGGAAAATTTTTCGAAATTTGTTATTATATAAGTAAGTAACTTATTAAAGCTAAAGATTTAATTAAATTAACAATAAAAAAAGATGCCACAACATCATTATCATCCGCTTCAACTTTGTTTTGACAAGAGACAAAAACATATAAATTTCTCTGAAAGCCTATTAAATAAACTTTTTTCAAATTTATTATTTGAGAAAACAAAAATACTGTTGACAGAAGTAAAACTCATAGCAAATCATAAAGAACATACAACACATATAAATAAAAAAAAATCAACCTTTTATAACACCAAAAGTGGGTGCATTCACATGTCTCAAGAGCTTGTTATATGCTCGATATATTATATATTATACAAAAACAAACTGCAATCACAAAAAAAAATAAAGAGAAATGGAAAAACCTAAGAAATATCACTAAAGTACAAGACCAAGGTCCCCTCTCTAAACAAAAACCAACACATTATTGTATACAAAAGAACAAACATATAATCAATTTTCAAACGCGTTTACTCATAATAATAATAATAATGAAGAAATAAAAATTTAATACTCAAACACATTATATGCAAAAAACATATTTGTACAAAGTTCAAAAAAAGTGAAAATTTCTTTAGTTAAATAAAGAAAAAAAGAAGAAAAAAATTATGCATAAAATTCCTTGGTATGCCGCCATTACTTTATTTCCTTAATTGGATTTCATGTTCTGAAATTCACATTACTTTTCTTTAATTGTATGTTTGTTATTTTTGCAAATTCCCTGTCAGTATAAAATGTCAAAAATATTCTTTGTCATTTTGTTTTTGTTTTGTAGAGTTTTATAAAACACACCTATGCTAGGTTATGTGCCTGAGTTGTTCTAAGGGGAGTTGAATTATTATTATTATTATTATTATTATTATTA
>JACGTJ010000192.1:2667-12896 GCA_014858695.1 Chrysomya rufifacies | reverse complement strand
ATTATTCCTATTGGTCACATGATGTAAGTTATTATGCTTAATTTGCTTGAGAAATCTTTTTCGATTTTAATAAATATTTCCTATTCTTAGCCCAAAGATCCGGATTTTTCTACACAGGCCATGGTCTATAAAGATATAGGCGAAGAAATGTTGCAACATTCCTTTGATGGCTATAATGTTTGTATATTTGCTTATGGCCAGACTGGTGCTGGTAAATCTTATACCATGATGGGTAAACAGGAAGAACATCAAGAGGGTATTATACCCATGATATGTAAAGATCTGTTCAATCGTATACGTTCTACAGAAACTGAAGAATTAAAATATTCGGTTAGTTTATTGAGATTAAAAACAAAGAGAAAATGGAGGATAAATTTCAAATTTCTTTAATATTCTAAATTACAGGTGGAAGTATCTTATATGGAAATTTATTGTGAGCGTGTACGAGATTTATTGAATCCCAAGAATAAGGGTAATTTACGTGTGCGTGAACATCCTTTGCTGGGTCCCTATGTAGAGGATCTTTCCAAATTGGCCGTTACCAGTTATCAGGATATTCATGATCTAATAGATGAGGGTAATAAGGCTCGTACTGTGGCCGCTACCAATATGAATGAGACCAGTTCTCGTTCACATGCTGTCTTCACTATATTCTTTACTCAACGTCGTCATGATACCATGACCGATTTGATTACCGAAAAGGTATCGAAAATAAGTTTAGTCGATTTGGCTGGTTCGGAAAGAGCTGATTCGACCGGTGCCAAGGGTACACGTCTAAAGGAGGGTGCTAATATCAATAAATCCCTAACAACATTGGGCAAAGTTATTTCTGCTCTAGCCGAAATTGTAAGTATTATATTTATATCTATGCAAAATTTTCAACTGATTTGGCTAAATAATTTGATGAGTTTTGTGAATTTATTCTCAAAATTACAAATTTTAATCATTTACCAAATCAGTTAGATAATAACTCAAACGTATTATCATTTTTAAACTAGTTATCATTTAACATTATGATTTTATTTTGTGTTTTATTTTTTATAATTTTTAAATTGGTCTTGCTGTTTATGTTTGAAAATATTGTATATAATATATATTTTATTTAAAAAAAATAATGCATTTTTAACACAAATTTTCTAAAAATATCCAAAAAAAATTTCACTTTATTTTCTTTCATCGATCAATTTGTGGTCTTATTTTTACAAAACGTTTAAATGTGTCCGTGTATAATTTAAAAATAAAAAAACAGTCTGTAAGTATACAAAGTTAAGAGATCGATTTTTTTTTAAATGAGTTTAATTGAAAACTATGAATAACGTTAATTTTGTTTAAATAATTTTAAAGTTATTTTATTTTAAATCATAATTCATCCAATATCATTTAATGCATGTTGACGATAGACGTAATAACGATAATATTAGATTAAGTTCAAAAGGTCATACACTTTAAGCGATTACCCATTTAGAGCCATGATTTCCCAACCAGTTGTTCTCATAAGATTTGGCCTTTGAGATTACAATGGAACTTGGCCTATAAGCTTAGCTTTCTTTCTGCCAAAATTTCACTAAACAAAAAATTCAAATTCTACCAACATTAGAAGGCAAGCTTATCCTAAACTAGAAGTTAACTCGAAACTTCATTGCTAGACTTAAGGACTTGGCACATTTTTCACTTTTTGTGCCTCTTTTTTTAAATATTCGTCCTATTTTACTAGTTTGGTAATCGACACCTTTACTCAATTTTCAAACTTTTTTCATACTTTTTGACATTTATGACATTTGGTACATTTCTTTCCAAATTTCCTTTCCAAAGCGTTTCAATAATTCAACAAATTTTAACCTCTTATTAAATATAAACTTCTGAATTTCCAAAATGTATCGAATTTATATTCAGTTTCTTCCCTGAGTTACGAAAGCTATATAAATTTATTACAAAGTTATATGGACTATCAAAAGAGCACCAAAATATAGTTTTCACTCCTTTTATCTCCAAAGGAGTCGAATTACCAGGCACCAATCTGTTTATTATATGTCTGAATAAAAAAACGATAAAATTTGTTTTGGATCCCGATTTGTTGGACCTCTTCAATTCAAAATTTTAACATTAAAGTGATTCGAAATTTTAACATTCTAGCTGCAGACGTTTATACTGTAGATTAATGAATCAATCAGTCGGTCAGGGATTCTTTCATCCATTAATCCATACGGTCAGACATATGTCCAATGATACGTAAAGACACTTGCTAGTAGTCTTATCGATATGCTATCGGAAGACAATAAGGTGTAAGTTCTTTTTGACGTGACCTAAGAGTCTAAAGACTCTATAGATGTGAATTGTAGATCATCTGGTTACCAAGTGCCCAAATATCGAATCTAAAAGTCTTATTTGTAAGCAAGCGGAGTGTAAACATCCTTACATGTAATAGCTTTTAAAGCTTATAACGGTCAGTTACTGTATGTAATGACCAAACTGTTTTGACTTAACCAATTTGAAATTCAAAGCCTTTACTGCTGTCTAATTGATTGCAAAAAATAAATTTCGTCCGAAAAGCTGTGCATTAGAGACATCGAAATAACTAGATCAAATTGCTCTAGATACATTGAGGTTGCGTAATTCCGTTAAACCATATGTGACACCCATACTTCTTTTAGCATGTGCACTTGTTTGAAAGTTTACTTAAGTATTAAGTAATCGTTCACCTGAATCAACATTGATCATACCTCCAGGCCCTGCACAATTTGGCCTCTTGTCAACACCTTCCTAGAACAGATAATACCTAAAATGGAATTTATGACTGCCTTTCAAATATGCTTCCCGTTCATCTTACTATTCATTGTTTAATTCCCCGCTTTTAAAGATATGTCAATTTTTAATTACCATTCGCTTAGGAATGCTTAGAATGATTCCTCCATTGAATTGCTCAAGCATCTAACTACTTTCGATCTATGGATTTAGATTAAAAGCCGTCGCTGTCATATACCCTGACAGGTATTATGATCGTCTCAAGAAAGTAGTTATAGCATGTTGAAACATGTCTGCAATCACGTGTGAGTTAATGGTAGCAATATATAGAAACGATGGTGGACTAATATGCATACAATGCTGAAACATGCATACAATCCTGATGACTCAACGTTGGCAATATGTAGAATCAATGGTGGACAATCCATAGAGCAGGCAACTAAGTTAGAGCAAACGGCTTGCTATATAAACGTGTTATAACAATACTCTGTGGAAGTGCGTCCAGCAGCCCTGGCACCGGAATCAGGTGCCGTAATCTAATCCTCTGCCCATCTTACACATTTATCGTTTCATAAAGCCTAAAAAAATTGATCCATAATGGCGAAAATTTATTGATATCCTAAGCTCCATATAGGGAACATATATAACATATAATTCCCTGGTAACTTCAAATAATTCTCTCTATTCATTTGCCACTGACAATCGTTAAAGATCCGAAGGTGTGATGTACTTTAAAAAAGTTTAAAATGACATAATTTTGGACTGTTCATCATTTTTCAGTTGTAGAAAGCATGTTAAATTTTCCTTTATTCTTAAGGTATCTTAAAACGTTAAAATGGTTTTTGTTCAAAAACGTTTTATTTGGATACCAAAATTTTCTTTAAACCCAAAAATGTCTACTGCAAAAACGTTTACTAACATTATCATCATAACATTTTGCCATAGGCTTCCAAAAATAAAAAATCGAAAAAAGCCGATTTTATACCATATCGTGATTCGGTTTTAACATGGTTGCTACGTGAAAATTTGGGTGGTAATTCAAAAACTGCTATGATTGCTGCCATTTCACCAGCCGACATCAATTACGATGAAACTTTAAGTACTTTGAGGTGGGTTATAATTTCTATATTTAGAAATTTAGATTTTTTTTAATTTCCAAATTCCTTAAATTGTAGATATGCTGATCGTGCTAAACAAATTGTTTGCAAAGCTGTTGTCAATGAAGATGCTAATGCTAAACTTATACGTGAACTTAAGGAAGAAATACAAAAATTACGTGATCTTTTGAAAGCTGAGGGCATTGAAGTACAAGAAGGTAATTTATTTATAGTGTTACTTTGTTATGATTTTAAACAATTTTAAAATATTATGAACTATTTTAGTTAAATGAGTTTTGTTGAAAAGTTGTAAAGCACTTTCTTAGTATTTAATTTTCTTTATTTTATAAAAAAAAAAAGTTTTCGTATTGTGTACATTGAGTGTACAGTTTTTAAGGGACAATAAATAGAATGCACTGTCATGTCGCTAAACTTCAATATTTTCCTTGAATAGATTTGAATAATGCGTAATACAGATTGGGCACCTACCTTGACGGCCTAATCCCACAGTGGTCTTACCACCGGATAAAGTACTATGCGCCAACCAAAACCCCCATGTGATTTTTTCACGCAGTTAGCAATTTGTCAACCAGCTTCTGGACTTAGTATCCAGCCTTGCTTAGGCTTTGAAGCCCATCTAGTCTTCACCAGTCTCCCTGGCTAGGAAATGCATTGAGAATGCAACGCCACATCAACCACAGCCAACAACATGGCTTCCTTTCAAGCCCTCACCAACAACCAGCCAAAGGTGTCAGGAGTCGCTTAAACCACTGACACATCTGGGGCAGCACTTAAGTTATTTTCAAAGTCCTAAAAAAGACTTCCGATCCCAGAGGATCCGATTTACTTTTAAAGCAGAAGAATGTAGGAAAGTATTCACCCTATGTACCTGTCGTATACTCCCCGAAATGATCACTAGCGATCATGAGGAGTATCATGACATGAAACTGCTCTATCGCGAATTATAACATAGCTTCCGTGGAGGAATTTGAGTAATATTCAATAAATTGAAACATGGATAATGGAGCCTTTCATGAGGGTGTTAAAACTTCTGATTTGCTATTCGGCAATAGCCATTATGATTCCTCTATTCAATTGCCCAAGCATCTAACTACTATCTATCTATGATTAAGTATAACTTTTATTGCATCCATTGATCACTTAACTAAAATTCGAAAGCACCGCTATCATGTACCCTGACTGGTTTTATAATCGTCTCTGGGATGTAAGCATAGCATGCTGAAACATGTCTGCAATCATCGTTGCTAAACAGCGGAGATATGTAAAATCAATGGCGAAGAGACTATTCATGTAGCCGGTGTCTGATTTGTAGCAAATGATTTGTTATATTAACGTGTTATAACAAACCTTATTCAATATACTACCAGCAGCTCTGGTAACTGAATCGGTTACTTCCAATCTTAAACAATTACCGATCAATGAAATCGAAACAACTATATAAATCAAACTGTTTCAATAATGACAATAGTGTTCAGTTTTATCACTTGCTTCCATTTATGCCTAACATTTAATCAGATTCCACAACATACTAATATAGTTTTCCGCCTAATCTTATTATAGTTTTATAGAACAACAAATGTCTTAAATTTCGCGGAAACCTAAGAAGTAAAACATAATTAAAAACTTGTAATTGTGCTACTACAATAACTATCACTATCAACGATGTAATGATGTATTATGCTTTTGGCTATATTTTTAGCATAGGTGATTTGGTCCCAATGAATATCTCTATATTCGGTTTTAAAGTTGACATTAAACAAACGTGACATTGTTATTTTTGAAATCAATTCATATAATTTTTTGATGAGTTCTCTTTTATATCTTTTATATCTTCTTCTGTAAACTGAAATTTTGAGTCCTACATTCCTATGGAAAGCGAAATTAAATGTGCGCAACTTTAAGGCTACCACGTTATTGAGAATCCTACCGATTTTTGTGGTTTATTTTATGCTTTCTGAAGTTGAGTAATATGGTCTTGGAGTTTTCTAAGAGTGTTGTCTAACCATCCCCAACTAAATAATTTATTTCCTTAAATATAGGCTCTTGATCTTGATTGTTGAAAGTCATGTTCGGCTAGAAGACCTATGAAATGCGAACACATTATTAAGGCGATACTCTGATTCTCATTTGGTTTTGATTCTCTAATACGGATACACCCGTGCATTATTGAATAATAATCCGTAAAATGTGTATTTGGATCATACCTTATCTGCAACGGAATCTAAAATCACGCTAAAGTGTTTTGCTTCTTTTGAAAATACTAGGGTAAAAACTTGAACTGCTGTGATAAAAGCATGGAATATAGCAGCTGGACAGCTAGAATCTTGGCTAGTTAGTGAATGAAAGAAATCCTTAGAGGATTGTGATGTTGAGGGCAACGAAGATCGGTTAAACTACAGAAAGTTTGCTATTTTGGTTTAAAAGCGTCTTACAAAAAATCCTTTAGTACTTAGACCAAGAAAACGGGAACACTTCTGTTCCTTGGTAAGCTTAAAGTTAGATGGCTAAGTTACCAATTTCACATTACCAATAAAACCGACGTGTGATATAAGTAATCTACTTTTTCAAAGAATAAGGTGGCAAAGAGAAAGATAGTAGACAATATAACTGATAGGTCATCTACACAGGGCTGTTTTTTGACATCGTTTAGGTTATCTTTTTCGGAAGAGGTTCACAATGAACCAAACATAAAGTCTTCGTTTGGGACAGATAGTTTGCTATTTTGGTTTAATGGGGAAACGAGTCTTAAAAGAATTCTTTAGTACTTAGACCAAGAAAGCGGGAACACTTCTGTTCCTTGGAAATATCAAACAAATCATTTGCTTTTGAAGGCTAAATTACCAATTAATTTCACGTTACCAATAATACCGACGTGTGATATAAGTAATCTACTTTTTCAAAGAATAAGGAGGTAAAGAGAAAGGCAGTAGGCAACATAATTGATAGGTCATCTACATAGGGCTGTTTTTTGGCATCATTTAGGTTATCTTTTTCGAAAGAGGATCACAATGAAAGTCTTCGTTTGGGACAATGTTTTACCAGTCACACATACACACACATTTACCTTCATAACCTAACCGAAACTTTTTTAATTTCTTGTAAATAATACCAATTCCCTCCTGATAGATTTACATCCCGATCATTCAATGTCAGATGGTTAGAAAAAAAAATGTTCAATATCAAATTCTTCGACATTTATTATTCAGGGCTAAAATCAATATTTATCCCTGAATAATAATTTCGTCTAAAACAGTGCGTTCTATATTATTGTTCCATAGTTTTGTTTTGTTCCTTTAATATTAAAAACTTTTACCTTAAATCAGAAATATATACATAAATATATAATATATCAAATTAAAACATAAACATACAACATAAATTAGCTAAAAATATTATTAATAATAAAAGAAATCATAAATAGTATGGTAATTATTTCATCATTATTATTTATAATATATATTTAGGGCCTGATGGCAAAGTGGTTTGTGAAAAACGCGATACAAATAGTAAGTAGTTCTATATACTCAACCCAAAAAAAATAAAATAAAATACATATATATAAATTTATATACATATAGAGTATATTGTCACGCTTTGCTATTATATAAAAGAATATTTAATATACATAAATTTTATTTACATAAATATATAATCGAAATATATATATTTTTTTAATACTGCTGCTTACTGTCTTTGATTTAATATATAAATATTTTTTTTCTTCTATGTAACGTATATAAATTATAATAATTAGGCTTTATGTATTACATATATTATGTGTGTATGTATGTATGTATGTATTAATATATACCCATACTAAATGTGTGGAGTTTTTTTTCTTCATAACCAGAAATTTTATTTAAATTAATATTAAGCTAAACAAAATCGAAAATTATATACTTATTTGCTTCCTGTTAAAACACCCTGTGTCACATGTCTATTAATTGAGCAAAATTTATTAACATTAAATTTATTGTATTTTAAATAATTATAATTACGGAATTTTGTATACATGATAAACTAATTGTAAACCTGCGCATAATATATTTGAAATTTTATAACACAAGGTCCGAACTGAAATATGGCTTCACAATCCACATTAGAGATTACAATGGGACCTTGACCCGTTACAACCTTGAACTAGAACTGAACTAAAACTTGAACTAGAACTGAACTAGAACTGAACTAGAACTGAACTAGAAGTGAAATAGAACTGAACTAGAACTAAACTTGAACTAACTGGAATTGTATTGTAACTGACCTAGACATGAAATAGAACTAAGCTAGAACTTACTTAGATTTAAACTAGAACTGATATTGAACATATAAGAATTGAACTGATATTGAACATATAAGAATTGAACTAAACTAGTACTGCACTGAACTAGAATTGAAAGACAACTTTGAAGAACTAAACTTATATACGTAATGTAACAATTTAAAAAATATTAGGTTTATTTGTGTTTGGACTGGTTTAAATAAGGCTCCTGAACAAATGTGATGTATATATATATTTTTTGTGAGCTTATTTACCTTATCTGCCTAATACCAAAACATCAAAAAAATACAAAAAACAAAATTGAAAACATTAACGGTCAATTATGAATAAGTTAAAATTAACAAAAACAAACTTAACCTTGGTTTTTGGTTTCTTTTAGGCCATTCAATACAGCATTTATTTATAGTTAATTATTTCTATTTTTAGATATTTTGTATTTTCGTTTTATTATTATTTTAAAGTTAAAACGGAAATTTTATTTGAATTTATATTTACACGCTTGTTACGCTTTTATGATTCTAAAAATACTTCCCCTTCATCCAAATAAGTAAACCACCAGCAAAAGCGTCAACAAAATATAAAAACGTTACAATTGCCACGTTTTTCCCCCATTTTATAAACTGACCCTGACAATTTCTATATTTTAACTCGTTTACATTTAAGCTACTAAAACTTAACTATAACTAATCGTATGTTTTACTTTTTTTTACTATTTACAACAATTACTTTAAATATAGTACTGGACTAAGTGCAAATGCGTTTAACTTTTAATAGAAATGGTCTAAATAAACAAATAAAAAATCTACTTCTTTATGTATTGGCCATGTGTTGTTTTTAGTTGGCTATAAATTTATACATTGTTTGTATGTATAGCTGTAGTTTATTGTATTAACAGTGTAATTTTTCTTCTTTTCGTTTCTTGAAACTTATAGAAAATAAAGTTTTGTAGTGAAAACACACGAACTATTTTTAATTTCGTTTGACCAAGAAATTTTTGTTATTTTTATAACAACAATAGAAATAAATAGAAGAAGAAGTAGTAGAAAAAACACTATTTTTATGATGACCTTTTGTGTTAAATATAAATATAATCAACATTTTATTTAAACTTCTTCCACGTACAAGAAACATGCACGTCAAGGAAGTAACTACAATTGCAAAATTTAATAAATATATATTACTTTAAGTGTTAATATTTTATATTCCTATTGAATCAATGATTTCGATATCGTACTAAATACAAAAACAAAAATACTATACTTATAGAAAAAATTTCAGAACACCTATCACATTAGAGGAGAGTTTCCAAGATGGTTCACTTTGCATATATAGTATATTATAGTGATTAACGTTATAATTTTAGGCGATTACAAATAACCGATTAACTCAAATACAAATTTTTACAAATCTCTTATAAAATCGTTCAAGTAAATCACTTTTATTTTAATTAATGAAAGACAATATATTTCTTTCATTATTATATTGAAGTATATACAAATACATACAATAAAGATTCACAATATAAATGCAATTTCAAATTGAAAGCACATTCAGCAACGAATTTTGACACAATTAATAAGAAGACAAATATGATTGTATCCAAATTCGTTGCCGAATGTGCATTCGGCTATAGTACTTGACTCGACGAAACGGTTATAAGATGCACTGTTGTGTTATCAGGAACTATATCTAGATCTATGTTCTGACATATTTCACTTGAAAAAGCGAACATACCCCAACTCAAATAAAAATACTGGTTTTCTTCATATAATATTTCGGATCTAGCACTACTTTGAATAAAATTTCTTGTACGAGATATAATGATATGAACGAAATTTTTAATTATGACCTTCTAGGATCTAAACCTTACATAATAAATAAACTATTAGACAAATATGAAAATTTGAGTTGACCTTATAGATTTACACAAAAAAATGCGACTTAGATTTTGAATCTTAAAAAATAATAATAATCTTAAACAAGTAAGATTATATTCGACTTGGTCGAATCTTTGATACCCACGATCAAAAGACGTTAAATAAAATAAATGCTGTAGGCAAAATATGGGCGGGCCACGCCCATTTATCCAT
>JACGTJ010000188.1:5187-16137 GCA_014858695.1 Chrysomya rufifacies | reverse complement strand
GGCCAAGCCGAATATAACATTCTTACTTGTTTCTGTTATCATTGTTTTTTTTTTTATACATTCATATATATTTATTGTACTTGTTTTTTAATTTTTATTTTAACAAATACAAAACAACAAAAAAAAACTCTAGGGTCGAGATTTGCGTTCGATATTTTCAATGAAATCTCGTTTTATACAAAGAATTTAAACTTTTCCAGTCATCTAGAAATAGAACCTAGTTAATTGTTATCCAATCTTAATGCATACTCAAATCACAAACATCGAGTCTTGAATTTCATGTTACCTTCATTTTACTCTAAGTATCATAGTTATTTAACAATAAAATTATTAGGGGAAGATGGCCAAGTTAAAATCAATCATTATGACTAATTAAATAATGTTCTTTTGAAAGTAAAAGATAATGGTGATACTAATGATATTGCTTGCAATTCTGAAGATTCTAATGGATTTATAAGATCTATACGGAAGAATTAGTGTACCGGTTATCTTATCTGTTAATGTACCTATAAAATAAATACAATTATACACTATCAAATAATTTAAAACTTCATTCTTCTTTCACTTAAATTCTAATTAGGTTTATATTAAATTCATACAACTTTTCGGCCAAAAAGTGAGATAAAACGGGGACGTTAAATTTATTAATTCTATACTAAGGTATTAGATGAAACATAATCCAATACTAGTTATGGTAAACTATACCGAACAACTACAATGTATTCCAAGCAGAATTCTTGGCAATAATGAAATCTGCTGAAATAATATATTGATATATAGCTGACAAGAAGTTGCAATTTTTACGGGTTTTAAATTCTTGACTAGTTAGTGAACGTAAGGAACCCCTTAAAGATTGCAAGAAATAGCTCATATGTTCCAAATTTTAGAATGAATATATCTAACACAAGCAGCAATAGCGTCAGTTATGAATTCGGAAAAGCTATGGAAATACCCTGGTTTTTACATTATCTAAACTAAATTTTAGAATGAATATATCTAATACAAGCAGCAATAGCGTAAATAAATAATTCGGAAAAGAAAAAACTAACTACATTGTATCAAATCCATTGCAACCTTATGGAGTTATATTCAAATTTAAGAAAAATATATATAATACAGTCAGCAATAGCGTCAATAAAGAATTCGGAAAAGCTATGGAAATACCCTGTACTGTGTCGAAACCATTGCAGCCTTATGGTGTTACATTCAAAAATCGCACCACATATGGACACACATATAAATCAACTTCTCTGAAGACAAGCTTATAGTAGCCTTAAATATATTTAAGTCCCAACAACAATTAATAATAATGTGGAATACCTTTATATTCATATAAATGGCAAATTAACACAGCATGAACAGGAACAGAGAGTATGTCATTAATGTTTATGTACAATTAAATATATTTTCACTCCTACACACTTGTTATTACATCAGGAACAAATAAGGAATATAATATATATTTCTTGATGTTACATATGTTAATACACATAATGAAAATTTCATAATTTCATTATTTAAATTATTTTAAATTTATATTTTATCGTAGTACCATTATATTGCATAAACACTTTAATGGGGAAACTGTCCCCTTCTTTAATATTTTTATGAATCCATATAAATACCTTTGCATAAAGTAACTCTTCACTAGACATTATTCAGCCGAATACTATTAGGTGGGGGTGGTGATCAGTTTTGTTAAGTAAAACACCAAAACTGCCAGGCGTTTTTCCTTAACTCCAAAATTTGTCAATTTAAATTTTTCATTAAAAACTTTAAACAAATACTTTTTTTATTAATTATTCTTATTAGATTTCTTCCAATTGTAGATTGTTTTTTTTTTTCTTGCACCACACACTAACAACAAACAAAAACACGACAAGAAAACCGTCCAAAATCAATGAAATACCGTTATTAATTATATATTTACATTAGAAAAGTTATTTTATATTTAATTTCTTGATTTTTGGCCAAATATTGGTTTTAATACAAAAAAGATCTTAGCAAATTTTAATTTAAAAATAAATTACGAAAAAAAAATAAGAACAGAGAATTTCTTTCAACGATATCAAAACTAGACAAAATATAATTTACTACTGACGTTCAACGTAAGCAACACGACGATGAAAAGTCACATACTACTATAGGTGTTGGTTTACACGATACGGCATCCACTGTTATAACCGATTCACACCAGGCGACAAATCCATGCCAAAGCCATTGTTTATTAGTTATAACAACAAAATATACAATGCCACAGGGATTATCGCCTAGTGTGAAACGTCTATTACTTTGTTACAGTGTTGCCGATTCCTTATGTTTAAATTCCATAATGACAACCTTAAATTATTCAAAATTAAAATAAAATTACACTTAAATAAAAAATACTTTTTACAATATAGATTTAAACTTTGTTCATATTTTTGTTAAACTTAGTCAAAACTTACAGGAAATCAGAAAATTGTATGTATTATATAGGTTTTATGACTAAAACTTGCATTACTTTAATAACATTTATTATAAACTTTTGACAATTATAGAACGTCTATATATTTAAAATAAGAAATTTAAATTTATAAAATAAAGTGTAATTTCCCTTCACTGCTTCGTTGCTTAATTGGAAATAGGAATCTTAAACGGGAAATATCAGGAAAAATGGGATTTGCAAATATTGAAAATCGTGGTGACTAATTTAGAATCGCAGCATTAAAAAACTCCGTTTACACCAATTATTTAAAAATTTTAAAATGTTTTTGGATAAGGGCATATTTTGGAAATAAAATTGCGACATATATCAAGATGACCAAAACTCTTGAATTTTAAAGTTAGTTAAAGCTATTGGTTGCGATTCCAATGCAATTTTTATTCGGATTCTTATTATTTTCGTTTTATAGGCCAAAAGCAATAAAATAATTTTATTTTTAATGCAAACGATAATTTATTTACTAAGTAGAAGAAATGTACTTGTAACATAAAGTGTAACATATTTAAAAAAAAAATTAAATTAAGTAAAATTTATCTTCAATTTGTTATAACAATTTTTTTCAGAAGAAAAATACTATTTTCTTCTAAAAAAAAAAGTTTTAATAATAAACAATAAATAAAAATGTGTAAAGTTCTCGCTCTGAATTTTTAAAGAATTCTATATAATTTTAAATAGTATATTGATATATAAAAATGAAAATATTTTCCACCCCGCTTTAGGCATTAGAATAAAGAGATCTGGTAGCACTGTGAATAAATGCAACCATGTAGAATATTATTGTTTTGGCGCGCAAATTTTTTGGTAAAGCTTCAATACGCTCGAGTTTTTATCATTTTGTAAACAACATTAAAGAAGTTAAGAAGTTTTTGGAAAGAAGGAAGCGTTAACTCAATTTAAATAAATATACAAAATTGCATTTTTTTATTTTGTGCAACAAAAGTTTTGAATTGATTGTTTAATAATTTTTAGAAGAAAATTTATGGGATAAAAAGTTAATGTTTTTTATTCCATAAAATTGTGCAATTCGCATCTTTATCGTTAAACAACAATATTTTGCAAAGAAATATATTAAACAACAATGTCGAGTCCAGCAAGAACCCCCAATAGCGGTATAACCTCCAAAGGCCAAAAGACGCCAACACGTTGTAAGTTAAAAGAACGAGTCTCATAGTTTTGACAATGCTAAATAATGTGTGTATGTGTATATTTTTAGCAATTAATGTTCAAGATGCTGAGACTCCTATGCGTATGGGACCCAACCAACATGCCCAACCTTCGGATAACATCAGTTTACCTCCAACATCACCGGGAAATATTAGTTTACCAGCTACAAGTCCGGCTCGGGGTTTAGGAGCCAATATGAGTGAAATCGATTTAAGTTCACCACTCAATTATGGTACACCAAGCTCAATGGGCTCAATAAGAACACCACGTTCAGGTATTCGTGGCACGCCATTAAAGGCAAGACCTGATATTCGCACGGATAAACGAATGCGTCAAGTAGCAATTGGTGGTACTGGGGTAAGCATGCTTAAAAAAGTTGTATATATTTAGGTGACTTATTAATTGTTTTTAGCTGGAACCCATACCCGAGCGTATTTCAGAGACTACAGATCCGGTTTCGGAGGCTTCGTCCGCTCCACAAATGGTAGTGTGGGGGACAAATGTTGTTGTTAGCCACTGTAAAACAAAGTTTAAACAATTTTTATTGCGTTACATCGACCCCACTGCTGAACAAGACGAAATCTCTGAAAATATTGATGTTAATCAACCTTTGTATCTGCAAAAACTGGAAGAGATTCATACTCTTGAAGAGCCATATCTTAATTTAAACTGTTCACATTTGAAGACTTTCGATGAGGCTTTATATCGCCAATTGATCTGCTATCCCCAAGAAGTCATACCCAGTTTTGATATGGCCGTTAATGAAATGTTCTTTGAACGTTATCCAGCTGCCGTTTTAGAACATCAAATTCAAGTTCGTCCTTTTAATGCTGACAAAACACGTAATATGCGTTCTCTTAATCCAGAGGATATGGATCAATTAATCAGCATTAGCGGTATGGTTATTCGTACTTCGAATGTTATTCCCGAAATGCGTGAAGCTTTCTTTAAATGTATCATTTGCGATTTTGTGACCACCGTTGAAGTTGATCGTGGTCGTATTGCTCAACCAACTTTATGTACAAATTGTAATACAAATCATTGTTTCCGTTTGGTGCACAATCGTTCCGAATTTACTGATAAACAATTGGTTAAGTTGCAAGAGTCACCCGATGATATGGCGGCTGGACAAACGCCTCATAATGTTCTTTTGTATGCTCACAACGATTTAGTGGATAAAGTACAGCCGGGTGATCGTGTTACAGTAACGGGTATTTATCGTGCTACTCCCATGAAAAATAGTAATGTTTCATCGAGTGTTAAGAGTGTGTATAAAACTCATGTTGATGTGGTTCATTTCCGTAAAGTAGATAACAAACGTTTGTATGAAGAGGAGGAGGGGTAAGTGTAAATCAATTAAAATTGGTTTAAGATTAAAAAGAATTGATTTTATTATTTTTTTTTTTTTAGCAAAGACCACATATTTCCTCCAGAACGTGTGGAACTTTTACATGCTCTCTCACAAAAACCTGATATATATGATAGATTGGCCCGTGCTATTGCTCCTTCAATCTATGAAAATGATGACATTAAAAAGGGTATTCTCTTGCAATTATTCGGTGGTACAAAGAAGAAACACTCCACACTGGGTAGACAAAATTTCAGATCTGAAATCCATCTATTGTTATGTGGTGACCCGGGTACATCCAAATCTCAAATGTTACAGTACGTTTTCAATTTAGTGCCACGTTCACAATATACTTCAGGACGTGGTTCTTCTGCTGTAGGTTTAACAGCATATGTAACAAAAGATCCTGAAACCCGACAACTAGTATTGCAGACGTAAGTTCCATAAAAAAAATATACGAACTTTGACTGAAAGATATACTTTTATTTATTTTAATAGTGGTGCCTTAGTATTGGCTGATAATGGTGTCTGTTGCATTGATGAATTTGATAAAATGAATGATGCAACTCGCAGCGTTTTACATGAAGTTATGGAACAACAAACTTTAAGTATTGCCAAGGCTGGTATTATTTGTCAATTGAATGCCCGTACATCAATATTGGCTGCAGCTAATCCAGCTGAGAGTCAGTGGAATAAAAAGAAAAATATAATTGATAATGTTCAATTGCCGCATACATTGTTGTCACGTTTTGATTTAATTTTCTTAGTGTTGGATCCCCAAGATGAGTTATTTGATCGTCGTTTGGCTGGACATTTAGTATCTTTGTATTATGTAACACGTCATGAAGAAGAAGATACCATGTTTGTAAGTGATTTAAAATTATACTTATAATAAAGCAAGTACAATAATTTATATTTCTGTCTATTTTTTAGGACATGAGTGTTTTGCGTGATTATTTGGCTTATGCTCGTGAACACATCGCTCCCACTTTGTCCGAAGAAGCTCAACAGCGTTTAATACAAGCTTATGTTGACATGCGTAAAGTCGGTGCTGGTCGTGGTCAAATTTCTGCATACCCTCGTCAACTGGAAAGTTTAATACGTTTATCAGAGGCACATGCCAAAGTACGTTTAAGCCAAACGGTTACCGTACAAGATGTAGAGGAAGCTTGGCGTTTACATCGTGAAGCTCTTAAACAATCTGCCACCGATCCCTTGTCTGGTAAAATCGATGTGGGTATTTTAACTACTGGTCTCTCAACGGCGGCTCGTAAGAAACGTGCCGATTTAGTGGCTGCTATTAAAGAAAATCTTCAGAAGAAAGGCAAAATACCAACTGTACCGTATCAGAAACTTTTCAAAGAAATTAAAGAAGCCTCTCAAATTGTAAGTTATAGAAGATTTACGAGCACAAACATTTTAATGTACGTAATATTTCTTCTTTTTAGCTAATTACTCGTGAACAATTTGAAGATGCTCTTAAAGAAATTCAAGATGAAGGCACTATTGTTGTTATGGGTAAAAATACCATACGTATTTGTTAAGTTTTACAAAAATATAAAAATATTTAAAATTCCAGCAAAATTTATGTTTTCTTACAATTATTTTTATGTTGAACTTTTTTACCAATAAAATTAATTAACTCTGTTTATTATAAAAATTATTTATTTATAAATAAGGCTTATTTATTTTGTTAAGCTTATTAAATAATAATTTCTGCAAATTTTGAAATTAGATATTATTTTTAGTGCATGTATGATGTTCGTCCGCATGTTAATTTGAAATATGTGCCCGTTTGTATATATATATGTTCTCTTCGTTCCTATATACTGCTTCAACGTAATATTTGTTTCGATTTTATTAATCGATAATCATTTAAGATGAGCAGTGAAATAGTCTACAGAATCCGATTCTGGTGCTAGGGTTGCATGATGCTCCTCCAGACAGTATTGTTAAAACACGTTTATAAAGCGTTTGCCTCAAATCAATAAAGCGTTTGCCTCAAACTTCACCGTTGACCCATCATGATTGCAGACATTTTCCCTGAGATGACCGTAAAACTTGCCAGAATACAATAGAATGAATTCTAACTTTAGCTAGGTTTGTTAAGGATGCCATTACCTTAAAAATACTTAATCATTGATCGGAGGTAATTAGTTAGCAGTTCGATAGTACTGTTCAAAAGAACCATCTATTTTTTTCCAAATTTTCTATTTTTTATTAAATAAAAATATTTAGAATATTTAAAAATCCTAATTCAACAAAACCGGTATTTAACGTACATAAGGGAATAAATCAAAAGTAATGATGCAAGTTCTGTATAGCGGAACCTAAATTAGCTATGTATAAAATAAACTAACCGACATTTAAATACTAACTTCCATTTTTAACAGAAAGTTAGGGCTTAACTTCTGGTTATTCGTAATAAAAAAAAAATTGTTTATGAAAATGCTAAATTAAGCAAAAAAAAAAAAATAATAATTACCAAAAATTTATTTAAAGATTTCTAAAATTTTTTTTTATTTAAAGCGCCGCAAAAATGAAAAGCAACTCTGAAATCGTTACAGATTGTTAACGTAACGTACGTTATATTACAAAATACAACACTGCATTAAAAAGCGCAACAACAACATCAAATGACGGCGTTAAAATTTAAGAATTCAAGTGACTGCGGGTTTCTGGTGAGGAATATATTCAAGTTTTGTGAGAATTTTAGAATGTTTTCAATAAATTTTTATTGACGCAATTAAATTAAAAAAATGTCTCCGGATCCGAATGCTTTAAAAACATCCATTTGTGAAACAAATGAGAATGTTGATATTGGAAGTGTTAAAAATAATACAAGTGAATTTCAAACAAACACCATCGCAGCAACAACTCTGGGAAATGGTAATAATTTAGAGGAACAAATAATGTCACCTATAGGAGTTAGCAACGTTGGTGCAGAAAATATAGTTGCTTCAATTAAACCCATATCCTTAAACGTTGGACGCGAAAGACGAAATGTGTCATCACCCTCAATAAATTTACAGGAAGCTTTCATCGATCCCCAGTCACCGTCATCGTCGTCCTCTACATCTCAAGCCACCAGTGCAAATGATGCAACTTTCGAACCTACTATTGAGATGATGGTAAACGATTTCGATGATGAACAAACGTTAAACGAAGAAGAAGCTTTAGCTGCTTTGGAATCACAGGATCCAGATGAAGAAATAAATACACTAAAGGAAGAAAGTGAAATGCCTTTAGAAGAATTATTAGCTAAATATAGTGCTTTGCCACCGCAACCTTATGTCGTGGAACCACCAAGAAAAAAATCCAAAAAATCTACCGGCCATAAGAAAAAACATAAATCTAAACAAAAATCACATGAAGTACGAACGATAAATGATAATGATGAAATTGCTGATGAAAGTGAGATAGCAAATGGTAATGCCTCTAATCTGTCAGCTTCTCCAAAACATGCCAAGGCTAATTTAGATTTGAATGTAGCTGTTAGTGGAGATGAAAGAGATCTAATAGATGATAAGAAGATGGAAGATTGTGACGAAGAAATGGCAAACAGTAACAATTTATCACCGCTCAAATCTATGACGCCGCCATTATTGGAAGAGGAAAGTAAACTGGAAGATGTTGATAATGTTGCTGGCCTTGTGCATGGTGGAGAAATGCATAAAGTTCGTCGTTCTCATTTGCTTGATTTGTATCCGGAAGGTACATTTGATAATGTAGTTGCAGTTAATGATGCTATTGCAGGCAATAGTGAAGGTATGTATTGTCCAAGAAAATATGTAAAATAATAACATTCGAAATATTAATATAAACAAATATATGCAGATATTCCTCTAGAAACGTTGTACGGTGTTGAAGATGACGATGATGAAGACGAGGAAATCGAAGAAGAGGATGAAGATTATAAGAAAAAAGTCATGATTGGTTCATCATATCAAGCTACCATACCAGTAGGACTATCACAATATGGCGATATTTTACCATATGAAAATGAAGATAAACTCATTTGGGAACCCAGTCAAGTTAGTGAACGTGAAGTTGAAGAATATTTATTAAAAATACGAGATATAAAATCTAATCAACAAGGCGAAGATGAAGAGGACGATGCTGCCACCATCAATGACGCCAACAATATAGAAAATCGTACAAAAGAAAATGGTAGAAATGAGAATAGTAATATTGAAAATTTGGAAAATAATTCATTGTTAGCGAATGGTAATAAATTGCCAA
Source organism: Chrysomya rufifacies (assembly GCA_014858695.1). NCBI lineage: Eukaryota > Metazoa > Arthropoda > Insecta > Diptera > Calliphoridae > Chrysomya > Chrysomya rufifacies. The sequence goes on along the minus strand of JACGTJ010000188.1, from coordinate 6,898 downwards.
TGGAAATGGCAACAAATGTAGAAGTTGAAAGCACACAAGCTGTAGTTAAGGACAATGAACAGGTTTGTTAATGTCCAATTGTGCTGTGTTATAATGTTAAGACGTTTTATTATAGGCTCTACACTTATTGGTACAATGTGGTTATGATTTCAAAGAGGCCTTAAGACGTAAACGTTTAAATGCTTTACCTCTTAATGATGGTATGAGTTTGTGGTCTGAAGAAGAGTGTCATAAATTTGAAGAGGGCATACAAAAGTATGGCAAAGATTTTCTTAAAATACGACAAAATCAAGTTAGTTTTACCTTTACTGTTGAAGTAAATTAATTTTAAATTGTTTTTTATTTATGTGAATTTAATAATTTCAGGTGCGTACGCGTACTATGCGCGAATTGGTACAATTTTATTATTTATGGAAAAAGAGCGAAAGAAGAGATCATAATTTTGCCAATGCTGATACTGTAGATCATATGGATATTTATTTAAATGAAGATAATGAATATGGTTCTAATCCTGCATCGATTTCGACACCACTAGGTTCTCCAGTTGCCACCAATTGTACGGCTAACCGAAGAAATAGTAATGCTTCACAGAAAAACATTTCCATAATGACCACGACTACCACTAGCACCAGCAATAATTCAACAAACAACAGTACTAATCTAACAGCAGCTACAAATTCAACAACTTGTGAGAAAAATGTTAGCAATACAACAGGTCAACAACATCAACATCATAATAATAAAAGGCGTAATCATAGCAATACAAATGATTTTAATCATGAAACTTCTGTTAATGCATTAACAAATTCCACTAAATGATGACAAAGATCTAAGCGTACTAAAAAACGTTTTCTACCGATTCAAAATCACGTTAAAAGAAAACGTAAACGTATAGTAGTGCGTAGATATTTTCGTAATAACATTAATTTACGCAAAACAACAACAGTAACTTATTAATTAAAAAAAATAATAATAATAATGATAAAAACGTATCAAAACATATAGAAAAATATATTCCATAAAAATTTTAAATTTTATACTTATATTCAAATAGTAATAGCAAGTACATATATATATTAAATCTTTTCGATTAATTTTATATGTAACTTTTATATGGCCAAATTTTAAAAATGGCATAAAATTGAAATTATTTGAATTCCTTTTGTTTTTACTTATAATGTTAAATTATTTCTTTTTCTTTTACATTGAAGTCATTAAAAAGTGTTTGTGTTTTTTTTTATTTTTTAGTATGTATAATATCAGAAATCAAAATCTATTAATAATAATCATATTAAATGTTTATAATGATAAATTTTATGTTTGTTTTAATCATAATATAGTAGTGAATACTGTTTAATGTGTCTGCTAAATGTGTAAAATAAAATCAATAAAAATCTTCTAAGAATTAATTGGTTGTGTAATTTAGTTCGGCTTTCTATACTTTTTGCATTTCGACACATTTTTCATTTGGAAGTTTCGTTGCCTCGTTTAACGTACTTGCTCTTTAATGAGTTCATAATTGTATTTACGTATTATATAATATAAACAATATTTATAATATAAATAAAGCTTTTCTTAAAACCGTTTGTTTGGTATTGAAAATGGACATAATTGGATTATAAATAAGGAAGTTATGAAACAAAAACCCATAAAAATCCACCATTTTGAAGCATTTTAGCACATATTATGTCATAAATATGAAACAGAAGAA